>CAKALS010000027.1:1423156-1430656 GCA_916701275.1 Sebastes miniatus
GAAGTGTGCATTAGAACCGTGCATTAGAAGTGTGCATTAGAACCGTGCTTTAGAACCGTGCATTAGAACCGTGCGTTAGAAGTGTGCATTAGAAGTGTGCATTATAACCGTGCATTAGAACCGTGCATTAGAACCGCGCATCAGAACCGTGCATTAAAACTGTACATTAGAACTGTGCATTAGAACTGTATATTAGAACTGTGCATTAGAACCGTGCATTAGAAGTGTGCATTAGAACTGTATTTTAGAAGTGTGCATTAGAAGTGTGCATTAGAAGTGTGCATTGGAACCGTGCATTAGAAGTGTGCATTAGAACCGTGCATTAGAAGTGTGCATTAGAAGTGTGCATTATAACCGTGCATTAGAAGTGTGCATTAGAAGTGTGCATTAGAACCGTGCATTAGAACCATGCATTAGAAGTGTGCATTAGAACCGTGCATTAGAACCGTGCATTAGAAGTGTGCATTAGAACCGTGCATTAGAACCGTGCGTTAGAAGTGTGCATTATAACCGTGCATTAGAACTGTGCATTAGAACCGCGCATTAGAACCGCGCATTAAAACTCTACATTAGAACTGTGCATTAGAACTGTATATTAGAACTGTGCATTAGAACCGTGCATTAGAAGTGTGCATTAGAACTGTATTTTAGAAGTGTGCATTAGAAGTGGGCATTAGAAGTGGGCATTAGAAGTGTGCATTAGAACCGTGTATTAGAAGTGTGCATTAGAACCGTGCATTAGAACCGTGCATTAGAAGTGTGCATTAGAAGTGTGCATTATAACCGTGCATTAGAAGTGTGCATTAGAACCGTGCATTAGAACCGTGCATTAGAAGTGTGCATTAGAGCTGTGCATTAGAACCGTGCATTAGAACCGTGCATTAGAACTGTATATTAGAAGTGTGCATTAGAAGTGTGCATTAGAACTGTATATTGGAACTGTGCATTAGATATGTGCATTAGAAGTGTGCATTAGATATGTGCATTAAAAGTGTGCATTAGAAGTGTGCATTCGAACTAGAAGTGTGCATTAGAAGTGTGCATTAGAACTGTGCATTAGAAGTGTGCATTAGAAGTGTGCATTATAACCGTGCATTAGAAGTGTGCATTAGGACCGTGCTTTAGAACCGTGCATTAGAAGTGTGCATTAGAACCGTGCTTTAGAACCGTGCATTAGAACCGTGCGTTAGAAGTGTGCATTAGAAGTGTGCATTATAACCGTGCATTAGAACTGTGCATTAGAACCGCGCATCAGAACCGTGCATTAAAACTGTACATTAGAACTGTGCATTAGAACTGTATATTAGAACCGTGCATTAGAACCGTGCATTAGAAGTGTGCATTAGAACTGTATTTTAGAAGTGTGCATTAGAAGTGTGCATTAGAAGTGTGCATTAGAACCGTGCATTAGAAGTGTGCATTAGAACCGTGCATTAGAAGTGTGCATTAGAAGTGTGCATTATAACCGTGCATTAGAAGTGTGCATTAGAAGTGTGCATTAGAACCGTGCATTAGAACCGTGCATTAGAAGTATGCATTAGAACCGTGCATTAGAACCGTGCATTAGAAGTGTGCATTAGAAGTCTGCATTAGAACTGTATATTAGAGCTGTGCATTAGAACCGTGCATTAGAACCGTGCATTAGAACTGTATATTAGAAGTTTGCATTAGAAGTGTGCATTAGAAGTGTGCATTAGAAGTTTGCATTGGAAGTGTGCATTAGAAGTTTGCATTAGAAGTGTGCATTAGAACTGTATATTAGAGCTGTGCATTAGAACCGTGCATTAGAACCGTGCATTAGAACTGTATATTAGAAGTGTGCATTAGAAGTGTGCATTAGAACTGTATATTGGAACTGTGCATTAGAAGTGTGCATTAGAAGTGTGCATTAGAAGTGTGCATTAGAAGTGTGCAGGGTGAGAAGATTGAACCAGCTCAAATGTATAAATATTTGTGTATTTTAATTGACTCTCTTTTAAACGTCACGTTGAAACACTTCAAACTAAAAGTAGGATTTTCTTCTGGGAACAAGGAGCCTTGTTTTATTGAAGCAGGAAGAGATCGGTTACTTCTGTTGCTAGGTTACGAGGATCTGCTTTATATGAAAGCATCTGCTCAGTGTTTATAATGTTACATCCTGTCTATCACAGTGCAGAGGTCAGACAGAACCAGGTCAGACAGAACCAGGTCACACAGAACCAGGTCACACAGAACCAGGTCAGACAGAACCAGGTCACACAGAACCAGGTCAGACAGAACCAGGTCAGATAGAACCAGGTCACACAGAACCAGGTCAGACAGAACCAGGTCAGACAGAACCAGGTCAGATGGCCTTCAGCTGCTCTGTAGTGATTCTTAATCTTAATAGAGTACTACCTGGTTAAATATACTACTATATACACATATACTACTATATACATACACTACTATATACATACACTACTATATACTCTATATACTACTATACACATATACTATATACATACACTACTATATACTCTATATACACTACTATACACATATACTACTATATACATACACTACTATATACTCTATATACTACTATACACATATACTACTATATACATACACTACTATATACATATACTACTATATACATACACTACTTTATACATACACTACTTTATACATACACTACTATATACATACACTACTATATACTCTATATACACTACTATACACATATACTACTATATACATACACTACTATATACTCTATATACTACTATACACATATACTACTATATACATACACTACTATATACTCTATATACTACTATACACATATACTACTATATACATACACTACTATATACTCTATATACTACTATACACATACACTACTATATACATACACTACTATATACTCTATATACTACTATACACATACACTACTATATACATACACTACTATATACTCTATATACTACTATACACATATACTACTATATACATACACTACTATATACTCTATATACTATTATATACATACACTACTATATACATACACTACTATATACTCTATATACTACTATACACATACACTACTATATACATACACTACTATATACTCTATATACTACTATACACATACACTACTATATACATACACTACTATATACATACACTACTATATACTCTATATACTACTATACACATACACTACTATATACATACACTACTATATACTCTATATACTACTATACACATATACTACTATATACATACACTACTTTATACATACACTACTATACACATACACTACTATATACTCTATATACTACTATATACATACACTACTTTATACATACACTACTTTATACATACACTACTATATATATATTTGTTGTCTTTTATCTTTCATCTCTCGTCCTCCGTCCTTCACATTTCATCCTTCATGGTTTTTCCTTTAGATGCCGTCCTTCGCCCTTCGTTCTCCGTCCTTCGTCCTCCGTCCTCCGTCCTCCGTCCTTCGTCTTTAGTCCTTCCTCCTTCGTCCTTCGTCCTTCGTCCTCCGTCCTCCGTCCTTCGTCCTTTCAGACTTTGTGTCATGTCCCCCTCCATCAGGCCTCTGGCTGTGGCGTCCTGTGAGGCAGCGGAGGGGAAGACAGCTCGTCCTCGTCCTCTTCCTCAGGTGTATGATGTGGAGGGGGCGTGGCCGGTCTCACCTTCTTGCTGACTCGTGCATACACTGAATCCCTCCCCGCCCCCGCCGCTGCAGAGCGAGCGCTGTGCTCCTCTCCTGGCTCCTGATTGGTCGCTGGTGATGACCCTCCCCCGATGGTGTCGTAGGTGTGGTCTGGAGGGGCGGAGCCGTTCACACCTGTCAGAGAAACATTATTATTATTATTAGGGCCCGAGCACGAAAGTGCAAGGAAACCTATTGTTTTTCTAAGGATTATTATTATTTTTCTGCTGGAATATTTCACTTTTGAGGGCTTTCCCATCCCCAAAAACTCACCAAAAGTGGAATATGCATCAGAGGTGGCGCGAAATTCAAAGTTCCGTAGTAACTGGGCTCGGGTGTCGTCAGCGGGCGAGATAGCGCCCCCTAATGTAGGCAATTTTTCAGGGAAAGTTTCTTTGATCTTCACGAAATTCATATATGTCATTGCATACGTCTTGAAGTTTGTGTTAAATATTTTGGAGATTTTTTCGGCCAACAGGAAGTCAGCCATCGTGGACTTCCTGCGTGATTTTAAAATTTACGAACACATGTTTGAGGACTTTAGGATGCAGAAAAACTCATGAAACTTTACACGCACATCCTAATTAGTAATTACTTTGATTTAGTGGTGAAATTTTGCTTGGGCGTGGCATGTTGGCTCTCTAGCGCCCCCTTATGTCTTTTAGATTTTGAACATACCTTGAGGTACTCGAAAACTCATGAAAGTTGGCAAAATGATGGACACCTGTGAACTTTATGTAAATGTACAGCCATTAGGTTCAGTGTGTTTAGCGGGCTCTCTAGCGCCCCCTAACGCGTGGAAGGCTAAAGTTTGGTCAAAGTTGATCCGATATTCATGAATTTTGGTATGCATATCCCACTTATCTATTCAAACATATTCCTAATTGGGTTTCATTAGCTCCGCCCATCCGGAAGTTGGCCATATTGAATTTTGTGTTTTTCATGTAATTTATGTATTTTACTATACTGTACTATACTACTATATCCATAAAGTACTGACCTGGGTTCAGGTGGCTCCTCCATGAAGGGAACGAGTTCTCCTCTTCAGGGTTCCCCTCTGAACACACGCACACACACACACACACACACAGAGCAGTGGGAATGGAGCATCATGGGAAATGTAGTCAGCAGGTGTCAGACAACATTTAGTTGATTCTTCAACAGGATGAAATAAAAAGAAGCAAAGTACCTCCAGCTGGTTCACTTCCTGTCTTCATCACTGCTGCGCTGCCATTGGTCGGGACCTCTGAGGACACACACACACACACACAGAGAGAGACACACACATACACACACACACACACACACACACTGTGCTGTCTAAAGGTGTTCTAATGAGGGTTAGTTAATGATCCTCACCAGTCCAGCAGACAGTAGTGCTGATGAGACGTGATGGTTCATCATTTACTGACCTCGGAGGCTCTGAGGCGTCTCCAGGTGGCTCCTCCACGGAGGGACGGAGGACGTCATGTCCCCGTCACCGGGATTAAACTCTACACACACAGAGAGACACACAGAGACACACACAGAGAGACACAGAGAGAGACACACACAGAGAGACACACAGAGACACACACAGAGACACACACAGAGAGACACACACACAGAGACGCACGCAGAGAGAGACACACACAGAGAGACACACACACAGAGACACACACGCAGAGATACACACAGACACACACAGAGAGACACACAGAGAGAGACACAGAGAGACACACAGAGAGAGACATAGAGAGACACACACACAGAGACACACAGAGAGACACACAGAGAGAGACACAGAGAGACACACAGAGAGACACGCACAAAGAGAGACACACACAGAGACACACACAGAGAGAGACACACACACACACACAGAGACACAGAGACACACATACAGAGACACACACAGAGACACGCACACAGAGACACACAGAGAGAGACACACAGAGACACACACACAGAGACACACACAGAGAGACACACAGAGGACAAGTGAGACTCAGGTGATGTTGTGATAGTTTCTGTTCACAAGGGTTACAGGTTAGAGGTCAGAGGTTAGAGGTTAGAGGTTACAGGTAAGAGGTTACAGGTTAGTGGTTAGAGGTCAGAGGTTACAGGTTAGAGGTTACAGGTTAGTTGTCAGAGGTTAGAGGTTACAGGTTACAGGTTAGAGGTTACAGGTCATAGGTTAGAGGTTACAGGTCAGAGGTTAGTGGTTACAGGTCAGAGGTTACAGGTCAGAGGTTAGTGGTTACAGGTCAGAGGTTAGAGGTTAGTGGTTACAGGTTAGAGGTTACAGGTTAGAGGTCAGAGGTTAGAGGTCAGAGTTTACAGGTCAGAGGTAAGAGGTTACAGGTCAGAGGTTAGAGGTCAGAGGTTACAGGTTAAAGGTTAAAGGTTAGAGGTTATTAACCTTTCTCATCGTTTTGGATCTCGTTGATCGTCGGGTTCTCTCTCTCCACCGCGGCTTCTTCCAGCTTCACCTGTCAGTCAACATGAAAACAATAAGATATTAAATATTCAGATGTTTTATTGAGCTCAGCAGAGAGGTCAAAGGTCAAAGGTCAAAGGTCTCTCACCACTCTGATGAGAGCTGAAGGATGTTTGTCCGCCTCCGAGTCTCCTAGCTTGAACGAACGTCTGGAGAACAAAAAGAGATAAAAACCTGAACGACAACAAAGAGTCTGATGTCACGCTGCGTCTGATGTCACGCTGCGTCTGATGTCACGCTGCGTCTGATGTCACTGCGTCTGATGTCACACTGCGTCTGATGTCACTGCGTCTGATGTCACACTGCGTCTTAGTCACACTGCGTCTGATGTCACACTGCGTCTGATCTCACGCTGCGTCTGATGTCACACTGCGTCTGATGTCACATTGCTTTTGATGTCACAATGCGTCTGATCTCACACTGCGTCTGATCTCACACTGCGTCTGATCTCACACTGCGTCTGATGTCACACTGCGTCTGATGTCACTGCGTCTGATCTCACACTGCGTCTGATGTCACTGCGTCTGATGTCACTGCGTCTGATGTCACACTGCGTCTGATGTCACTGCGTCTGATGTCACACTGCGTCTGATGTCACGCTGCGTCTGATGTCACTGCTTTTGATGTCACGCTGCGTCTGATGTCACACTGCGTATGATCTCACGCTGCGTCTGATCTCACACTGCGTCTGATGTCACGCTGCGTCTGATGTTACACTGCGTCTGATGTCACACTGCGTCTGATGTCACACTGCCTCAGATCTCACACTGCGTCTGATGTCACACTGCCTCAGATGTCACGCTGCGTCTGATGTCACACTGCGTCTGATGTCACACTGCGTCTGATGTCACACTGTGTCTGATGTCACACTGCTTTTGATGTCACGCTGCGTCTGATGTCACACTGCGTCAGATCTCACACTGCGTCAGATGTCACACTGCGTCTGATATCACACTGCCTCTGATGTCACACTGCGTCTGATGTCACGCTGCGTCTGATGTCACACTGCGTCTGATCTCACGCTGCGTCTGATCTCACACTGCCTCAGATCTCACACTGCGTCAGATGTCACACTGCGTCTGATATCACACTGCCTCTGATGTCACACTGTGTCTGATGTCACACTGCGTCTGATGTCACACTGCCTCAGATCTCACACTGCGTCTGATGTCACACTGCGTCTGATCTCACGCTGCGTCTGATCTCACACTGCCTCAGATCTCACACTGCGTCTGATGTCACACTGCATCTGATGTCACACTGCCTCAGATCTGACACTGCGTCTGATCTCACACTGCATCTGATGTCACAC
>CAKALS010000027.1:1435656-1488156 GCA_916701275.1 Sebastes miniatus
TCTGTTGGTGTACTTGGTCAGTCAGAGGACTTTGAACTGCACTAAATATTATTTGTATTAATCCAGTTTGACTGTTTGTTCTGTGACGTTATTCAAACAGTGGATCAAGAGGGAGGGGGGGTGGGGCGTCCTCTGACCACAGACAGCTGTGACTGATAATCTCATTTAAGCTCCGTCAACATTATCAGCAGCTCCACCCAAACACTGAAACTGTCACTGAAACTGTCACTGACTGCTCCTTAAACACCGACAGGTTTATAATCCTGAGACTCGCTCACTGTCGGCTCCTTCTGTAGACAAAACCACGAACTTTACACGACTACTGCTACTCTGTTTCATGTGCTTTCAGTTTTAAATCAATAAGTAATACAATACTGTATCATCTACATACAGATGTGTTAGAAATACAATACAATACTGTATCATCTACGTACAGATGTGTTAGAAATACAATACAATACTGTATCATCTATGTACAGATGTGTTAGAAATACAATACAATACTGTATCATCTACGTACAGATGTGTTAGAAATACAATACAATACTGTATTATCTACATACAGATGTGTTAGAAATACAATACAATACTGTATCATCTATGTACAGATGTGTTAGAAATACAATACAATACTGTATCATCTACGTACAGATGTGTTAGAAATACAATAAAATACTGTATCATCTACGTACAGATGTGTTAGAAATACAATACAATACTGTATCATCTACATACAGATGTGTTAGAAATACAATAAAATACTGTATCATCTACGTACAGATGTGTTAGAAATACAATACTGTATCATCCACATACAGATGTGTTAGAAATACAATACTGTGTCATCTACGTACAGATGTGTTAGAAATACAATAAAATACTGTATCATCTACGTAAAGATGTGTTATAAATACAATAGTGTATCATCTACATACAAATGTGTTAGAAATACAATACTGTATCATCTACGTACAGATGTGTTAGACATACAATACTGTATCACCTACCCACTTCCACTCCGTTAGCATGTTGGCGTGTTGGCATGTTGGCGTGTTGGCGTGTCCAATGTCCAATGTCAGTTCCGTGTGACTACCGGTACAAACATTTACTGTTAACTGCTCAAACTAAGTTAGATATTTAATTTATGACTTTATTGTCATACAGATGTTATCAACATAAAAAAAATAGATTGTGTTTATGATCAAATGTCTAGTCTAGAGAACGGTAGACTCATTTGATTGTAAAGTGTTGTATATTTATACATATTTCTACATATATATGCATATATTTATTTATTTTTTTACCCCTATCAGCATCTATAACCCAGTAATTTATTGTATCTTCAACTGATTGAACAGTACAATAATTTAGTGCAATAATTCAGTTGTGCAATAATCTGGTTTACTCTGGCATTACCACTGCTTTTATTTATACAGAACATTAAACTAACATTATTTTTTATTTATAAAGAACATTAAACTAACATTAGTATTTATTTATAAAGAACATTAAACTAACATTAGTATTTATTTATAAGGAACATTAAACTAACATTAGTATTTATTTATACTATTCTTCTTCATTTTCACACACTGAATGATACATCTTATTTTTCAGCATTATTATTTGCACTGTTGTTATACATATTTCTTATTTATGATTTATAGAGAGAGAGAGAGAGAGAGAGAGAGAGAGAGAGAGAGAGAGAGAGAAAGAGAGAGAGAGTGAGATACTACATGGGGAGAAAAACATAACTCAATTCCACCTGAGGATCAATAAAGTATTCCTGCTTGTGATATATATTTATAGTTTTCTTGCTGTAGAGAGGGAAGTTGGTCCCAATGCTGTGTTTCTTAAAGAAGGTGGAGGTAGAAGGAGACTACAGACAGAGTTCAGAGTTCAGTCCACCTCCAGAGGGAGTTTAGAGGAACCGAACTGGACATGGGCCACAGGCTCGCCTGTGCTGTTTGGAGGCCCAGGTGAGTTCAATCAGCACCAATCAGTGCTCCTATAAGTAGGGGGGGGGGGGGTCAGTACTCTGCTCTGTTCTGCTACCAGCATGGTAGTTAGTTAGAAGTCAGATAATATTATTAAGTTAAACTGTCGCATGGATTGAACACCCTCACGTAGAAACTCCGCCTGCTGCTGATCAGACAGGTAATTCAGGAACAGCACGGATATTAAAATCAATATTACATCAGATATGTAAAAGCAAGGAAGGATCAACAGTGTCAGATGGAGAGTAAAGACAGCAACACCATGTTGGTTCTCATCCAGCTGTGGGAAGGAACTCACATGTGTGTGATATTCAACAACCTCGTCTTCTTCCTCTGTCATTATGTCTTTACATTTACTGCTTCATGTTAGCCTTTTGCTATTTTGCTAGCTTGTTAGCCTCTTGCTAGCTTGTTAGCATCTGTGGCTTCTAGACACCGACAGTAACGTTAATATTGCCGTTGCTTAGCAGCGGTGTTCTCAACACTTAACCACTTGAACACCAAGCATATCGTGTTCACGACTTCCCGTGTTGTAACCACAAACTCACCAGTTTCATCTGAAGGCGCCATGTGACGACGGCAAGCACGAAGCCACCAGCACTCAGTTGGCTGTTTGGCAGCTTTCAATAAATGATGATTCAACCAGTTTGTGCATCAGACACCCCTACCACAGCACCGCTACATGCAACGCTTCAATCATGTCGATTAACGGTTAATAATTGGTTAACGAGGGTCAGCTATCGGTTAGAAAATGTGCATCCCTAGAAGTGGAGTAAAAGTAGAAAGTGGCATAAAAGTCGAGTAAAGTAAAGTACCTCACTCTAGTAAATGCACCTGAATACTGTCTGTATTCCTGTAGTAAATCCTCTCAAAGTGACCTGGTAAATCAGGTCTTTAACTGGTCTTAAACGGGTCTTTAACTAGTGCATCAGTACAGACCAGTACACTCTCAGTGTCTCTGATGCCCTCTGGAGGTCATTTCATCAAACAAAGACACAAACCAACAGGTGAAAGGAGTTTATTTCAGAAAGTAGAGCTGCTCAGACAGGTGGGGGATATCTGCTGGACATAGGCGTAGAAACACAAAGGCTCTAATACTGTAAGAACAGCTGCAGTCAGCTGATATTTCAAACCCAGCGGCCTTCTGGGAAACAGAGTCCAGACAGAGTTGATGTCTCAGTCATCTCCTCCGCACAGACTGAGCAGAGCCTTTTGGTAGTCTCCTTTAGTGTGCTCCTGAACCACACAAAGACACAAGTATTGTTATAGTAGTAGTAATATTGTTAATTTCGTCGTTGTGTCGTATTTATATTGTTAACATTGTCGTTGTGTCGTATTGATATTGTTAATATTGTCGTTGTGTCGTATTGATATTGTCAATAATGTCGTTGTGTCGTATTGATATTGTTAATATTGTCGTTGTGTCGTATTGATATTGTCAAATTGTCGTTGTTTCGTATTGATATTGTTAAATTGTTGTTGTTTCGTATTGATATTATCAATAATGTCGTTGTGTCGTATTGATATTGTTAATATTGTCGTTGTGTCATATTGATATTGTTAATATTGTTGTTGTTTCGTACTGATATTGTTAATATTGACATTGTGTCGTATTGATATTAACAGTGTCGTTGTGTCGTATTGATATTGTCAAATTGTCGTTGTTTCGTATTGATATTGTTAAATTGTTGTTGTTTCGTCATGATATTGTTAATATTGTCGTTGTTTCGTATTGATATTGTTAAATTGTTGTTGTTTCGTATTGATATTGTTAATATTGTCATTGTGTCGTACTGATATTGTTAATATTGTCATTGTGTCGTATTGATATTGTTAATATTGTTGTCTCGTATTGATATTGTCAATAATGTCGTTGTGTCCTATTGATATTGTTAATATTGTCGTTGTGTTGTATTGATATTGTTAATATTGTTGTTGTTTAGTACTGATATTGTTAATATTGTCGTTGTGTCGTACTAATATTGTTAATATTGCTGTTGGGTCATATTGATATTGTTAATAATGTTGTTGTGTCATACTGATATTGTTAATATTGTCGTTGTGTCATACTGATATTGTTAATATTGCTGTTGGGTCATATTGATATTGTTAATAATGTTGTTGTGTCGTACTGATATTGTTAATATTGTTGTTGTTTCGTATTGATATTGTTAATATTGTCGTTGTGTCGTACTGATATTGTTAATATTGTTGTTGTGTCGTACTGATATTGTTAATATTGTCGTGCTGTATTGATGTTGTTAATATTGTCGTTGTGTCATACTGATATTGTTAATATTGTTGTTGTGTCGTATTGATATTGTTAATATTGTCGTTGTGTCATTGATATTGTTAATATTGTCGTTGTGTCATATTGATATTGTTAATATTGTTGTTGTGTCATACTGATATTGTTAATATTGCTGTTGGGTCGTATTGATATTGTTAATAATGTTGTTGTGTCGTATTGATATTGTCAAATTGTCGTTGTGTCGTATTGGTATTGTCAAATTGTCGTTGTTTCGTATTGATATTGTTGTTGTTTCGTAATGATATTGTTAACATTGTCGTTGTGTCGTATTGATATTTTCAAGTTGTCGTTGTTTCGTACTGATATTGTTAATATTGCTGTTGGGTCGTATTGATATTGTTAATAATGTTGTTGTGTCATACTGATATTGTTAATATTGTCATTGTGTCGTACTGATATTGTTAATATTGCTGTTGGGTCATATTGATATTGTTAATAATGTTGTGTCGTACTGATATTGTTAATATTGTCGTTGTGTCATATTGATATTGTTAATATTGTCGTTGTGTGGTACTGATATTGTTAATATTGTCATTGTGTCGTACTGATATTGTTAATATTGTTGTTGTTTCGTATTGATATTGTTAATATTGTCGTTGTGTCGTACTGATATTGTTAATATTGTTGTTGTGTCGTACTGATATTGTTAATATTGTCGTGCTGTATTGATGTTGTTAATATTGTCGTTGTGTCATACTGATATTGTTAATATTGTTGTTGTGTCGTACTGATATTGTTAATATTGTCGTTGTGTCGTATTGATATTGTTAATATTGTTGTTGTGTCATACTGATATTGTTAATATTGCTGTTGGGTCGTATTGATATTGTTAATATTGTCGTTGTGTCGTATTGATATTGTTAATATTGTTGTTGTGTCATACTGATATTGTTAATATTGCTGTTGGGTCGTATTGATATTGTTAATAATGTTGTTGTGTCGTACTGATTTTGTTAATATTTCTGTTGTGTCGTATTGATATTGTCAATATTGTCATTGTGTCGTACTGATATTGTTAATATTGTCGTTCTGTTGTATTGATATTGTTAATATTGCTGTTGTGTCGTACTGATATTGTTAATATTTCTGTTGTGTCGTATTGATATTGTCAATATTGTCATTGTGTCGTACTGATATTGTTAATATTGTCGTTCTGTCGTACTGATATTGTTAATATTGTTGTTGTGTCGTACTGATATTGTTAATATTGTTGTTGTTTCGTATTGATATTGTTAATATTGTCATTGTGTCGTACTGATATTGTTAATAATGTTGTTGTGTCGTACTGATATTGTTAAAATTGTCGTTGTGTCGTACTGATATTGTTAATATTGTCATTGTGTCGTACTGATATTGTTAATATTGTCGTTGTGTCGTACTGATATTGTTAATATTGTCGTTGTGTCATATTGATATTGTTAATATTGTTGTTGTTTCGTATTGATATTGTTAATATTGTCATTGTGTCGTACTGATATTGTTAATATTGTCATTGTGTGGTACTGATATTGTTAATATTGTCGTTGTGTCGTACTGATATTGTTAATATTGTCATTGTGTTGTATCGATATTGTTAATATTGTCATTGTGTCGTATAGATATTGTTAATATTGTCGTTGTGTCGTACTGATATTGTTAATATTGCTGTTGGGTCGTATTGATATTGTTAATAATGTTGTTGTGTCATACTGATATTGTTAATATTGTCGTTGTGTCGTACTGATATTGTTAATATTGCTGTTGGGTCATATTGATATTGTTAATAATGTTGTTGTGTCATACTGATATTGTTAATATTGCTGTTGGGTTGTATTGATATTGTTAATAATGTTGTTGTGTCGTACTGATATTGTTAATATTGTTGTTGTTTCGTATTGATATTGTTAATATTGTCGTTGTGTCGTACTGATATTGTTAATAATGTTGTTGTGTCGTACTGATATTGTTAATATTGTCGTTGTGTCGTATTGATGTTGTTAATATTGTCGTTGTGTCATACTGATATTGTTAATATTGTTGTTGTGTCGTACTGATATTGTTAATATTGTCGTTGTGTCGTATTGATGTTGTTAATATTGTCGTTGTGTCATACTGATATTGTTAATATTGTCGTTGTGTCATACTGATATTGTTAATATTGTTGTTGTGTCGTACTGATATTGTTAATATTGTCGTTGTGTCATATTGATATTGTTAATATTGTTGTTGTTTCGTATTGATATTGTTAATATTGCTGTTGTGTCGTACTGATTTTGTTAATATTGCTGTTGTGTCGTATTGATATTGTTAATATTGTCATTGTGTCGTACTGATATTGTTAATATTGTCGTTGTGTCGTACTGATATTGTTAATATTGTTGTTTCGTACTGATATTGTCAATAGTGTCATTGTGTGGTACCGATATTGTTAATATTGTCGTTATGTCTTATTGATGTTGTTAATATTGTCGTTGTGTGGTACTGATATTGTTAAAATTGTCATTGTGTCATACTGATATTGTTAATATTGTTGTTGTGTCGTACTGATATTGTTAATATTGTCGTTGTGTCGTATTGATATTGTTAATATTGTTGTTGTTTCGTATTGACATTGTTAATATTGTCATTGTGTCGTACTGATATTGTTAATATTGTTGTTGTGTCGTACTGATATTGTTAATATTGTCGTTGTGTGGTACTGATATTGTTTATATTGTCGTTGTGTCGTACTGATATTGTAAATATTGTCATTGTGTTGTATTGATATTGTTAATATTGCTGTTGTGTCGTATTGATATTGTTAATATTGTCGTTGTGTCGTACTCTGGCTGGTACTTACAGCGATGGTCTGGTACAAGGATCTTTTGTGCTGCCTCTTGAACTCTGTTCTGATCTTCATCAGGTCGACTTCACAACGAGAGACCATGATCCTCGTCACCACCTTCTCCTTCGCTCCTTTACTCTGCAGAGAGACAGAAAAAACAAGATGGAGGACGACAAACAGATGTCAGAGCAGACAGACTGATGGAGGGCGGTGAGTGTTCTCTCATTTATACCGATGTACAAAACCTTTTACTTCAGTAAAACTACTGATACAGTGTAGAAATACCCTGTTACACAAAGTAAAAGTACAAAAGTATCAGCAACAAAATACTCAAGTAGTAAAAGTAAAAGTACTCTATTACATTATTATATTCTATTTATTGATGGATTAATGTCTTTGTTGACTTTATATACTGCTGGGTAGGTTTTGAATTCTTAAAAATGTAGTGCAGTAAAAAGTACTGGAGTAAGTTCAGTAGTTGAGTAAATGTACTTATTTATTCTATGAAACAGTACCTTCATAGCTTCACTGAGTCTGTTGGCAAAGTACAGCTGCCTGTTTTCAAAGCACTCCACTGTGAAGAGAAGACAGACGGACATTTAATCATTATCATTATGACTGGGGTAAAACACCTGAGCAGTTAACCCTTGTCTGCACTGGAATGCCCACTAACTGGAGCACCATCATAGAACATGGCCCAGCTCCCTCTGACCCACAACGGTTCGGTACAGCACCCGCTTAACTGCAGACGCCGCACGGAACCGCCTGTCCATCTCCTGTTCCTTTTTACCATCACTGGTGAACAAGACCCCAAGATACTTGAACTCCCTCTCTTGGGACAAAGACTCACTCCCCACCCGGAGGGTACAATCCACCGGTCTCTGGCAGAGAACCATGACCTCAGACTCGGAGGTACTGACTCTCATCCCGACCGCTTCACGCTCAGCTGCAAACCGCCTCAGTGCTGCTGAAGGTCACGGCTTGATGAAGCCAACAGAACCACATCATCTGCAAAGAGCAGAAACCTAGTTCTGAGGTCCCCGAACTGGACTCTCTCCTCCCCCCGGCTGGGCCTCGAGATCCTGTCCGTGAAAACCACAAACAGGATCGGTGATGAGGGACAATCCTGAAGGAGGCCAACACCCACCGGAGACGAGTATACGGACACAGCTCTCTCTTTGGTTATAGAAGGACCAGATGGCTCGTAACAACGACCCCGGTACCTCATATTCCCCCAGTGCCCCCCACAGGACTCCCCGGGGGACACGGTCGTAAGCCTTCTGCAAATCCACAAAACACTTTTCCAAATCCGGATTGTTCCTCCTGGATCTGAGGTTCTATCGGTCGGAGTCTCCCTCCCAGCACCTAGAATAAACCTTCCCGGGGAGGCTGAGCAGTGTGGTACCCCGATAGTTGGAGCACACCCTCCGGTCCCCCTTTTTAAAAATGGGAACTAACACCCCGGCCTGCCATTCCAAAGGTACTGTCCCCGACCTCCACGAAACACTGAAGAGACGTGTCAGCCAAGACAGTCCAACAATGTCCAGAGCCTTCAGCCTCTCAGGGTGAATCTCATCCACTGAGGAGCTTTTTGACGACCTCAACGACCTCTAACAAGGATATGGACGAGCCTTCCGCCGAGTCTTCAAACTCTGCCTCCTCTATGGAGGACGTGTTGGTCGGGCTCATGCCACTGATACGGCAAAATCAACTAAGTGGGTTTTATTTCTGAAAAAAAAGCAAACAACGGTGGGGGCGGCTGGTACGTAATGTAATCGGTGTGTGCCCGACCACCATGTAACACCGGTAACACCAACTACCGTGACAAGCCTATCACTCGGGTTCAGATCAGGCAGGCCGTTCCTCCCAATCCCCCCCCTCCAGGTTTCTCCATCGTCGCCCACGTGGGCTTTGAAGTCCCCCAGCAGAACTGTAGAGTCCCCAGTCGGCGCCCGTTCCAGGACGTCACCCAGAGACTCTGAGAAGGTCTGGTACTCTGAGCTGCTGTTTGGTGCAGAAGCACAAACAACAGTCAGAGACTTCCTCCCAGAGGCGACCCTCTGGTTCTCCGGGGAGAACTCCAACACACCGGGGGCTCGTGAGTATCCTCACACCGTACTTTGACAAGGGATAAGACCGAGGAATCAGATGCCTGGTCCTGGTCCTGTAGTGGTGTTGGTTACCCAGAGTGAGGAAGGACTTCTCCAGATCTCCCTTCACCTCCTTCCTGATGCTCTCCTTCATGTCGTACGGACTGTAGCTCTTATACCTCTCAAACACTGCAAAACAAAAACACATCAAAACATACAGTAAGTAAAACTTCTGAATACCTATATATGATGATATGTGATGATATATGATGATATGTGATGATATGTGATGATATATGATGATGATGTATGATGATGATATATGATGATGATATATGATGATGATATATGATGATGTATGATGATATATGATGATGATGATGTATGATGATATATGATGATGATATATGATGATGATGATGATGTATGATGATGTATGATGATATATGATGATGATATATGATGATGATGATGATGTATGATGATATATGATAATGATATGTGATGATATATGATGATATATATGATGATGATGTATGATGATATATGATGATGTATGATGATATATGATGATGATGTATGATGATGATGTATGATGATATATGATGATGTATGATGATATATGATGATATATGATGATGATGATGTATGATGATATATGATAATGATATATGATGATATGTGATGATATATGATGATATATGATGATGATATATGATGATGATATGTGATGATATATGATGATGATGATGATGTATGATGATATATGATAATGATATGTGATGATATATGATGATATATATGATGATGATGTATGATGATATATGATGATGTATGATGATATATGATGATGATGTATGATGATGATGTATGATGATATATGATGATGTATGATGATATATGATGATATATGATGATGATGATGTATGATGATATATGATAATGATATATGATGATATGTGATGATATATGATGATATATGATGATGATATATGATGATGATATGTGATGATATATGATGATGATATATGATGATGATATGTGATGATATGTATGATGATATATGGTGATATGTGATGATATATGATAATATATGTGATGATATATGATAATATATGATGATATATGATGCGTGCAGCCGACAGGTGCGTGCAGCGTTGTGGGTGTAGTTCACCTTTCTGCAGGTGGGGGACGCTCCTTTGAGACATGATGGAGATCCAGGTCGCCACGTCGGTTCCCTTCCTCTTCACGCCGGCTTCATACAAACACTGAGAGGGTCACCATGACAACAGAGGACGGTTTAAATTACTGTGCGGATTCAGGTATGAAGGTATTTACTAGGTATTAATATTATTATTATTATTATCATTATTGTAATGAATAGTGAAGGATTTCTGAGTGCTTGATGGAATATAATTGATAAAGAATAGTTTAGAGAGAGTTTCTCTAAAGATGGTGGAGGGTGGAGCGACTCACTCTGGCGTCCTCGTCGATCTTCTCGTAGTCGACCACATTAGAGGGTTCATCTCTCTGAGTCTGTGGAGCAACACACATTCACGGGTCAGGTTCAAATCAAATAATAACTAATATTATGTCAGCGTTGAAACTGAGCTGCTGTCTGAGCTCAGTGACTCATACAGTAAAATACATCATATAGTCTAACACATTTACAAAGAGTTCATACTGAAAGAAAACAATATAACAAATCTATCAGATTATATGAACTATATTATTATCACTATGTTTATAACTGTTTCAGTTCAGAAGAATCTGCAACTTTAGGTCTCATAACAAATACAGGAAAACAAAACGCTTTCACCCAAATCAATAAAAAATCCTCCCCACTGTCCTCCCTCGGCCCAAAGTGACCTCTTAAGATGAGGACAGCTGTGTTGTTCGCTTCATAAGCATCATTAGCATCATTAGCTTCATTAGCATCATAAGCTTCATTAGCTTCATTAGCATCATTAGCATGGTGTGAGCTACCTGGACCAGAGCCAGCAGCAGCTTAGCGAAGTCTCCTGATGTGTCTCCGGCTACGTCTTTCTCCACGTCCTTCTTAAACACTGCACACACACATGAATAAAGAATTAAAGATATCAACATAATTTATCACATTGAACCTGACAGCTGTTTATATACTATGTAGTTAATGTCAGCTCACCAACATGCTAAAACCTTAGCATTCAAATAGTGCCTGTTTATACTAAGACCGTTAGCATGCTAGCATACTTGATTTATATCACTATATATATCATCATAATATCAATACCTGATTTATCTCAGTATATATATCATCATCATATCAATACCTGATTTATCTCAGTATATATATCATCATCATATCAATACCTGATTTATCTCAGTATATATATCATCATATCTATACCTGATTTATCTCAGTATATATATCATCATCATATCAATACCTGATTTATCTCAGTATATATATCATCATATCAATACCTGATTTATCTCAGTATATATATCATCATCATATCAATACCTGATTTATCTCAGTATATATATCATCATCATATCAATACCTGATTTATCTCAGTATATATATCATCAAATCAATACCTGATTTATCTCAGTATATATATCATCATATCAATACCTGATTTATCTCAGTATATATATCATCATCATATCAATACCTGATTTATCTCAGTATATATATCATCATCATATCAATACCTGATTTATCTCAGTATATATATCATCATATCAATACCTGATTTATCTCAGTATATATATAATCATATCAATACCTGATTTATCTCAGTATATATATCATCAAATCAATACCTGATTTATCTCAGTATATATATCATCATCATATCTATACCTGATTTATCTCAGTATATATATCATCAAATCAATACCTGATTTATCTCAGTATATATATCATCATCATATCTATACCTGATTTATCTCAGTATATATATCATCATCATATCAATACCTGATTTATCTCAGTATATATATCATCATCATATCTATACCTGATTTATGTCAGTATATATATCATCATATCTATACCGGATTTATCTCAGTATATATATCATCATATCAATACCTGATTTATCTCAGTATATATATAATCATATCAATACCTGATTTATCTCTGTTTATATATCATCATCATATCAATACCTGATTTATCTCAGTATATATATCATCAAATCAATACCTGATTTATCTCAGTATATATATCATCATCATATCTATACCTGATTTATCTCAGTATATATATCATCATCATATCTATACCGGATTTATCTCAGTATATATATCATCATATCAATACTTGATTTATCTCAGTATATATATCATCATATCAATACCTGATTTATCTCAGTATATACAGTATATCATCATATTGTTAGAGCTGACTTGCTGGTGTTAAAGTCAACAGTGTTGGTAGAAGTAATAACTATATATTATTAATTATATATTATTAACTATATTTTATTAACTATATGTTATTAACTATAAATTATTAACTATATGTTATTAACTATATTTTTTTAACTATATATTATTAACTATATGTTATTAACTATATATTATTAACTTTATGTTTTTAACTATATTTTATTAACTATATATTATTAACTATATGTTATTAACTATATATTATTAACTTTATGTTTTTAACTATATTTTATTAACTATATATTATTAACTATATGTTATTAACTATATATTATTAACTTTATGTTTTTAACTATATGTTAACTATATTTCATTAACTATATGTTATTAACTATATATAATAAACAATATGTTATTAACTATATGTTATTAACTATATGTTATTAACTATATTTTATTAACTATATGTTATTAACTATATGTTATTAACTATGTGTTAGAAGATGTCATGTCTCTATAATCTAAACACACAGACGGAGTTCTGCTGATGTTCTGTAGTTTCCTCCGTCTGCCAATAGATGATGCTAAAGAGCCACAGATTCACTGGCAGCAGCTTCAAGATTAAATGTTATATATGTATATATATATATATATATATATATATATGTTTATTATATGATAGATGTTTTTTTTCATTGGATCAGACTCTTTATTTGAGATGTTCTGGTTGTTATTGACTCACAGTCTTTGTAAACCTTCTTGATCTCCAGCAGTTCCTGGTTGTTTCTGGAGCAGACGATCTCAGTGAGGGTCTCCTCGTCTGTTCCCAATCCCTGAAACCAGCAGAACCAGCAGAACCATGAAACCAGCAAGACAAGCAGAACCATGAAACCAGCAGAACCATGAAACCAGCAGAACCGGCAGAACCGGCAGAACCATGAAACTACTATAACTACTCTTATACCTACTATATACTACTACTACTACTACTACTACTACTATAACTACTCTTATACCTACTATATACTACTACTACTACTACAACTACTATAACTACTGTTATACCTACTATATACTACTACTACTACTACTATAACTACTGTTATAACTACTATATACTACTACTACTATAACTACTCTTATACCTACTATATACTACTACTACTACTACTACTACTATAACTACTCTTATACCTACTATATACTACTACTACTACTACTACTACTATAACTACTCTTATACCTACTATATACTACTACTACTACTACTACTACTACTATAACTACTGTTAAACCTACTATATACTACTACTACTACTATAACTACTCTTATACCTACTATATACTACTACTACTACTACTACTACTACTATAACTACTGTTATACCTACTATATACTACTACTACTACTACTATAACTACTGTTATAACTACTATATACTACTACTACTATAACTACTCTTATACCTACTATATACTACTACTACTACTACTACTACTATAACTACTCTTATACCTACTATATACTACTACTACTACTACTACTACTATAACTACTCTTATACCTACTATATACTACTACTACTACTACTACTACTACTACTACTATAACTACTGTTATACCTACTATATACTACTACTACTACTATAACTACTCTTATACCTACTATATACTACTACTACTACTACTACTACTACTACTACTACTATAACTACTCTTATACCTACTATATACTACTACTACTACTACTACTACTATAACTACTCTTATACCTACTATATACTACTACTACTACTACTACTACTATAACTACTCTTATACCTACTATATACTACTACTACTACTACTACTACTATAATTACTGTCATAACTACTATATACTACTACTACTATAACTACTCTTATACCTACTACATACTACTACTACTACTACTACTATAACTACTCTTATACCTACTATATACTACTACTACTACTACTACTACTATAACTACTCTTATACCTACTATATACTACTACTACTACTGCTACTACTATAACTACTGTTATACCTACTATATACTACTACTACTACTACTACTACTACTATAACTACTGTTATACCTACTATATACTACTACTACTACTATAACTACTCTTATACCTACTATATACTACTACTACTACTACTACTACTACTATAACTACTCTTATACCTACTATATACTACTACTACTACTACTACTACTATAACTACTCTTATACCTACTATATACTACTACTACTACTACTACTACTATAACTACTCTTATACCTACTATATACTACTACTACTACTACTACTACTATAATTACTGTCATAACTACTATATACTACTACTACTATAACTACTCTTATACCTACTACATACTACTACTACTACTACTACAACTACTCTTATACCTACTATATACTACTACTACTACTACTACTACTATAACTACTCTTATACCTACTATATACTACTACTACTACTGCTACTACTATAACTACTGTTATACCTACTATATACTACTACTACTACTACTACTACTACTACTATAACTACTCTTATACCTACTATATACTACTACTACTACTATAACTACTCTTATACCTACTATATACTACTACTACTACTATAACTACTCTTATACCTACTATATACTACTACTACTACTACTACTACTATAACTACTGTTATAACTACTACTACTACTACTACTACTACTATAACTACTGTTATACCTACTATATACTACTACTACTACTACTATAACTACTCTTATACCTACTATATACTACTACTACTACTACTACTATAACTACTGTTATACCTACTATATACTACTAGTACTACTACTACTACTACTATAACTACTGTTATACCTACTATATACTACTACTACTACTATAACTACTGTTATACCTACTATATACTACTACTACTACAACTATAATTACTGTTATAACTACTATATACTACTACTACTACTGCTACTATAACTACTGTTATACCTACTATATACTACTACTACTGCTACTATAACTACTCTTATACCTACTATATACTACTACTACTACTACTACTACTATAACTACTCTTATACCTACTATATACTACTACTACTACTACTACTACTATAACTACTCTTATACCTACTATATACTACTACTACTACTACTACTACTATAATTACTGTCATAACTACTATATACTACTACTACTATAACTACTCTTATACCTACTACATACTACTACTACTACTACTACTATAACTACTCTTATACCTACTATATACTACTACTACTACTACTACTACTATAACTACTCTTATACCTACTATATACTACTACTACTACTGCTACTACTATAACTACTGTTATACCTACTATATACTACTACTACTACTATAACTACTGTTATACCTACTATATACTACTACTACTACTATAACTACTCTTATACCTACTATATACTACTACTACTACTACTACTACTACTATAACTACTCTTATACCTACTATATACTACTACTACTACTACTACTACTACTATAACTACTCTTATACCTACTATATACTACTACTACTACTACTACTACTACTACTATAACTACTCTTATACCTACTATATACTACTACTACTACTACTACTACTATAATTACTGTCATAACTACTATATACTACTACTACTATAACTACTCTTATACCTACTACATACTACTACTACTACTACTACTATAACTACTCTTATACCTACTATATACTACTACTACTACTACTACTACTATAACTACTCTTATACCTACTATATACTACTACTACTACTGCTACTACTATAACTACTGTTATACCTACTATATACTACTACTACTACTACTACTACTACTATAACTACTCTTATACCTACTATATACTACTACTACTACTGTAACTACTCTTATACCTACTATATACTACTACTACTACTATAACTACTCTTATACCTACTATATACTACTACTACTACTACTACTACTATAACTACTGTTATAACTACTACTACTACTACTACTACTACTACTATAACTACTGTTATACCTACTATATACTACTACTACTACTACTATAACTACTCTTATACCTACTATATACTACTACTACTACTACTACTATAACTACTGTTATACCTACTATATACTACTAGTACTACTACTACTACTACTATAACTACTGTTATACCTACTATATACTACTACTACTACTATAACTACTGTTATACCTACTATATACTACTACTACTACAACTATAATTACTGTTATAACTACTATATACTACTACTACTACTGCTACTACTATAACTACTGTTATACCTACTATATACTACTACTACTACTATAACTACTCTTATACCTACTATATACTACTACTACTGCTACTATAACTACTGTTATAACTACTATATACTACTACTACTACTGCTACTATAACTACTGTTATACCTACTATATACTACTACTACTACTACTACTACTATAACTACTCTTATACCTACTATATACTACTACTACTACTACTACTACTATAACTACTCTTATACCTACTATATACTACTACTACTACTACTACTATAACTACTCTTATACCTACTATATACTACTACTACTACTACTACTACTACTACTATAACTATTGTTATAACTACTATATACTACTACTACTATAACTACTCTTATACCTACTATATACTACTACTACTACTATAACTACTCTTATACCTACTATATAGTACTACTACTACTATAACTACTCTTATACCTACTATATACTACTACTACTACTACTACTACTATAACTACTGTTATAACTACTACTACTACTACTACTACTACTATAACTACTGTTATACCTACTATATACTACTACTACTACTACTATAACTACTCTTATACCTACTATATACTACTACTACTACTACTACTATAACTACTGTTATACCTACTATATACTACTAGTACTACTACTACTACTACTATAACTACTGTTATACCTACTATATACTACTACTACTACTATAACTACTGTTATACCTACTATATACTACTACAACTATAATTACTGTTATAACTACTATATACTACTACTACTACTACTATAACTACTGTTATACCTACTATATACTACTACTACTGCTACTATAACTACTGTTATAACTACTATATACTACTACTACTACGACTATAACTACTGTTATACCTACTATATACTACTACTACTGCTACTATAACTACTGTTATAACTACTATATACTACTACTACTACTGCTACTATAACTACGGTTATACCTACTATATACTACTACTACTACTACTACTACTACTATAACTACTCTTATACCTACTATATACTACTACTACTACTACTACTACTATAACTACTCTTATACCTACTATATACTACTACTACTACTACTACTATAACTACTCTTATACCTACTATATACTACTACTACTACTACTATAACTACTGTTATACCTACTATATACTACTACTACTACTATAACTACTCTTATACCTACTATATACTACTACTACTACTACTACTACTATAACTACTCTTATACCTACTATATACTACTACTACTACTACTATAACTACTCTTATACCTACTATATACTACTACTACTACTACTATAACTACTCTTATACCTACTATATACTACTACTACTACTACTACTATAACTACTCTTATACCTACTATATACTACTACTACTACTACTACTATAACTACTCTTATACCTACTATACTACTACTACTACTACTATAACTACTGTTATAACTACTATATACTACTACTACTATAACTACTCTTATACCTACTATATACTACTACTACTACTACTATAACTACTCTTATACCTACTATATACTACTACTACTACTACTACTATAACTACTCTTATACCTACTATATACTACTACTACTACTACTACTACTATAACTACTGTTATACCTATTATATACTACTACTACTACTACTACTACTATAACTACTCTTATACCTACTATATACTACTACTACTACTATAACTACTCTTATACCTACTATATACTACTACTACTACTACTACTACTATAACTACTGTTATAACTACTACTACTACTACTACTATAACTACTGTTATACCTACTATATACTACTACTACTACTACTACTACTACTATAACTACTCTTATACCTACTATATACTACTACTACTACTACTACTACTATAACTACTGTTATACCTACTATATACTACTAGTACTACTACTACTACTACTATAACTACTGTTATACCTACTATATACTACTACTACTACTACTACTACTATAACTACTGTTATACCTACTATATACTACTACTACTACAACTATAATTACTGTTCTAACTACTATATACTACTACTACTACTGCTACTATAACTACTGTTATACCTACTATATACTACTACTACTGCTACTATAACTACTGTTATACCTACTATATACTACTACTACTACTATAACTACTGTTATACCTACTATATACTACAACTACTACTATAACTACTGTTATATAACGAGTCAGTCTGTCAGAGCCGTCTGATTGGTCAAAGATGTATTTATCAAAAGTAAAAGTAATCGTTTTACTGAAAGTTTGAAGTACTTTATAAACAGTTGGCTAGTTTATTGTTGGGTTCCCAACCTAGGGGTCGGGCCCCTCCAGAGGGTCACCACAGACTGTATGTTGTTTGATTATTAATGGGAGAGTTCTGGTACTGATCTGTTGACTGGTTCTGGACTTTAATCATCAATGAAACCATGTGAGACGTTCAGAGGGGAGCTGATACCATCAGTACTACAGAGTAAATGTACTACATAGTAAATGTACCACAGAGTAAATGCACTACAGAGTAAATGTACCACAGAATAAAAGTACCACAGAGTAAATGTAACACAGAGTAAATGTACCACAGAGTAAATGTACCACATAGTAAATGTACCACAGAGTAAATGTACCACATAGTAAATGTACCACAGAGTAAATGTACTACATAGTAGATGTACTACAGAGTAAATGTACCACAGAGTAAATGTACTACATAGTAGATGTACTACAGAGTAAATGTACCACATAGTAAATGTACCACAGAGTAAATGTACTGTGGACCGGCGGTGACGGTTACCTTCATGGAGGCTTTGAGCTCGGAGGCGTCGTACTGAGCGGTGCTCTTCATCAGACCCAACATCAGAGCCTCCAGAGAGCCGGACAGCGCCGCCTTCAGGGCCGAGATCAGGTCCTGGACAAACCAAGCAACCACACGTCTGTTTAGAAACACTGAGACAAGCAGCAGAGAGGAGGATACTTCACCTACTACCTACTATATACTCTCTACTACCTACTATGTACTCTCTACTACCTACTATATACAATCTACTACCTACTATATACTCTCTACTACCTACTATATACTCTCTACTACCTACTATATACAATCTACTACCTACTATATACTCTCTACTACCTACTATGTACTCTCTACTACCTACTATATACAATCTACTACCTACTATATACTCTCTACTACCTACTATATACTCTCTACTACCTACTATATGCTCTCTACTACCTACTATATACTCTCTACTACCTACTATATACTATTACCTTCTTAGAGAGCCGTTCGTATTCGAAGGCGATCTCTCTGCGCTGCTCGTAGCTGCGTCTGGTCAGGATGTCGATGACGGTCTGTTCATCTACGCCTGCAGGACGTTGAATCATACAGTAATTTAATACTGGTCTAATAATAATAATAATAATAAAATAATAATATAATAATTTAATAATACAATAATACTAATATAATAATACAATAATAATAATATTATTATTATATAATATTATTATTATATAATAATATAATAATAATATTATAATAATAATATAATAATACAATAATAATAATAATATAATAATATAATATAATAATAATTATATAATAATAAAATAATACTTCCAGTCCAGATTAAAGAGGAACTACAGCCCAAAGTTTAAGCTGAAGGGCCTGTAGAAAGTGAAAACAGTATCACCATGATCGGTCACGTCTGGCGTCGGCTCCTTTTCTATAACTGGAGCATCATTACACTAATAATTATTATTAATAATTTAAAATAACAACCGTCCAATCAATAGGTAACGGTACCATTTCCTGACCGCTCACAGTCTGCTCTGTTCTGTGTCTCTGAGAACCAGCTCACTGTGATCCATTCACTCAGCTTCTTATTTCACTTTTAATATTTATGTTAACCGTTTAGCTGACGGCATTAACCAGTCCAAGTTGTGATTGTTGGTTAACGGTTAAACGGTTAATTATTAACAGTAGTTTGGTGTAACCGAATACACTGTGAGGCTCGGCACCAAAACCAAAGACGAAGCGTGAGAACCGGACGGCATTCGATCTTCAATGCTCACCAGCAGAACTACAGTCGTCTCAGTCAGGTTGTCGTCTGCACACGAACGTCGACTTTACATCGATACGTCAAACACTTCAAATGAATAAGAATAAAAAGCCTTCGTGGGTCCAGAGTTGGAGAGAGTTATAACTGAACTCTGTAGATAGATCCGAGGGATGGGATCCTTATTGTACAGCTCATTGGACGTGTGAATGAATGAATGAGTGAACCTGTTTCCCGGCCCCGTAGACTATGAGAAGATGACCTTTTCTAGACCTCAGGTTGAGTCTGGTAATCCAGGGTCAGGGTCAGGGTCAGGGTCAGGGTGATCCAGGGTCAGGGTCAGGGTCAGGGTGATCCAGGGTCAGGGTCAGGGTCAAGGTCAGGGTGATCCAGGGTCAGGGTCAGGGTCAGGGTCAGGGTGATCCAGACCGTCTGGGGCTGAATTATTAGAGAAGGAACAGTCAGAACTCTGACTCTCACCTTTAGTCTTGATGGCCGTCTCGATCCTGGCGGCGTCTTTGGCCGGGTCGAAGTCTCGTACCGGCACCACGGTGGGGAATTTGGGCTCCGCTTCCTACAGAGGACAGAGACATGTTACCTCTCAGAAACAGCATGTGATGACGGAGACCACATTCAGGGGTGGTCTGGACCACATCAACCCGTTCTCACTCACAACTGGTCAAATACTGACCCTCTGGGTTCTCCTCTAGCGTTACTGTTGGATGGACCGGGGACAGTGTGTCAACATATTACATGCATAGCGTTCTTTCAAAATAAACTTCTGTTTTCACAAGAAGTTAGGTTTAGGCAACACAACAACGAAGTTAGGGTTAGGAAACCGTCGTGATTGACGCTAACTTCACTGACTAACGACTCACATCACCGACGACACCGACGAGTCACGTGACTAATGACTGACGTGACAAAATAAGTTATTTTTAGCCTCACACGGGGCACCAATAGCGGTCTGCTGGTTGAAAGTCTGGTGTTTGTTTGACCCGTCCACCTCCCCTCCCTCCACCCTGAACGGACTCTCACGCTATTAATACCACATCACTGCTCCGACCGTCGAATAACGCCGTGGGTGGGTTTACATTGGAGTTAGTTGAAAGCCCGGTGCATCTCATACTATTGCTAAAGGGCGCCGCTGTGCGTCGGTTTGGCAGTATGTGATGAGTTGGGAGTGACAACGGGCTTGCAGCATACGGCCACATTCTTTTAGCAGAGTGTACGCCAACGTGTCAGGAACCAACCCTGGGCCACATTGGTTTGTCTGGAACACACCAAGAAATAGACAGAGTCTGTATTGTTTTTATTTCTTCCCAAGGACTAGGCAGAGGAAGGGCATTGCTCCTCGCCTCCTCCAGTTAAAAACAACAACACATTTGGTCTTAGCAAACATAAATGATATATGTGTTTATTCAGCGGATCCTCCTACAACAGTTTATATCATAACTTGATAAAAGTTTTTCCTCTTTTCTCGTTCGTTTTCCTACGAATGTCCAGCACACAAGTCAGTTTCTGCTCATTACAGGATACAGTCTTTTCAAATTAAAACTCCTTATTTAGGTTCAGCAAAAGATGGTGGTTTGGGTTAAAATACTCCAGAAGTTCTGTAACTGAAGAACAGAAGTTACAAATAAATCAACGTTGAGTTCTGGCCTCACACGGGGCACCATAGTGGTCTCCTGGCCTCACACGGGGCATCATAATGGTCTCTTGGCCTCACACGGGGCACTATAGTGGTCTCCTGGCCTCACACGGGGCATCATAATGGTCTCCTGGCCTCACACGGGGCACCATAATGGTCTCCTGGCCTCACACGGGGCATCATAATGGTCTCCTGGCCTCACACAGGGGCACCATAATGGTCTCCTGGCCTCACACGGGGCACCATAATGGTCTCCTGGCCTCACACGGGGCACCATTAGTGGTCTCCTGGTGACAGTCTGGTGTTTTTAGACCCACCCGTTCACCCCGACCTCCTCCCTACACGCCGTTCACACCGAACTCCTCCCTACACGCCGTCCAACCCGACCTCCTCCCTACACGCCGTTCACACCGAACTCCTCCCTACATGCCGTTCACCCCGACCTCCTCCCTACACGCCGTCCACCCCGACCTCCTCCCTACACGCCGTTCACACCGAACTCCTCCCTACAGGCCGTTCACCCCGACCTCCTCCCTACACGCCGTCCACCCCGACCTCCTCCCTACACGCTGTTCACACCGAACTCCTCCCTACACGCCGTCCACCCCGACCTCCTCCCTACACGCTGTTCACACCGAACTCCTCCCTACACACCGTCCACCCCGACCTCCTCCCTACACGCCGTTCACACCGAACTCCTCCCTACAGGCCGTTCACCCCGACCTCCTCCCTACACGCTGTCCACCCCGACCTCCTCCCTACACGCCGTTCACACCGAACTCCTCCCTACACGCCGTCCACCCCGACCTCCTCCCTACACGCCGTCCACCCCGACCTCCTCCCTACACGCCGTCCACCCCGACCTCCTCCCTACACGCCGTCAACCCCGACCTCCTCCCTACACGCCCTTCACCCCGACCTCCTCCCTACACGCCGTTCACACCGAACTCCTCCCTACAAGCCGTCCACCCCGACCTCCTCCCTACACGCCGTCAACCCCGACCTCCTCCCTACACGCCCTTCACCCCGACCTCCTCCCTACACGCCGTTCACACCGAACTCCTCCCTACAAGCCGTCCACCCCGACCTCCTCCCTACACGCCGTCCACCCCGACCTCCTCCCTACACGCTGTCCACCCCGACCTCCTCCCTACACGCCGTTCACACCGAACTCCTCCCTACACGCCGTCCACCCCGACCTCCTCCCTACACGCCGTCCACCCCGACCTCCTCCCTACACGGCGTCCACCCCGACCTCCTCCCTACACGCCCTTCACACCGAACTCCTCCCTTCAGAACTGATCAGAACTGACAGTGGTGTTCCTCACACAGCGTCTGAATGAGTCATTGATCGGTGATGAGTCATTGATCAGTGATGAGTCATTGATCGGTGTGACCTCGTCTTCAGTTTATCAGGTAAACTCTGGCTGGAGAACCGACCACACCTTTACCTGCTTTATGAGGCCAGTAAAAACTCAGGATCCTCTCAGAGCTTCAGGCAGTAAAGATATCAACGTATGTACATACTGTACGTGCACTCATATAACCATAAAAAGATGTCAGACAGATTTAACGTTGAATGATGACGCCGTTATCCTGATGAGTATGACTCACCGCTCCGTACGACAGCGTCAGCTGGCCCAGAAACTCAGACACCAGCGCCATGATGATGATAACCCTAACCCTGCAGGAGGAAACACAGCTTCCATCAGTCATTATTATTATTATTATTATTATTATTATTATTATTAATAGTCATTATTACGTCTGTTCCATCCGTCTGTTGGCCTCGTTTCAGACCTGAAGTTCATCCAGTTATTGATTATATTATCTACCATTATCGATTCATCGACTCTTCTCGTCCCGATTAATCACCAGAGAGAAAAGTATTTTTCTGTCCGATAAACTGAAATATACCCAATAAGACGAGAGAAACGTTCTCACGTTTAAGAAGCTGAAACCAGGAGATGTTTCTAAGGTTTCTAATGTTTTTAATGTCTCTAATGTCTCTAATGTTTCTAATGTCTCTAATGTCTCTAATGTTTCTAATGTTTCTAATGTTTTTAATGTCTCTAATGTCTCTAATGTTTCTAATGTTTTTAATGTCTCTAATGTCTCTAATGTTTCTAATGTGTCTAATGTTTCTAATGTTTTTAATGTTTTTAATGTTTCTAATGTTTTTAATGTCTCTAATGTCTCTAATGTTTCTAATGTTTCTAATGTTTTTAATGTTTCTAATGTTTCTAATGTTTCTAATGTTTTTAATGTCTCTAATGTTTCTAATGTTTCTAATGTCTCTAATGTCTCTAATGTTTCTAATGTTTCTAATGTTTCTAATGTTTTTAATGTCTCTAATGTCTCTAATGTTTCTAATGTTTCTAATGTTTTCAATGTCTCTAATGTTTCTAATGTTTCTAATGTTTTTAATGTCTCTAATGTCTCTAATGTTTCTAATGTTTTTAATGTCTCTAATGTCTCCAATGTCTCTAATGTCTCTAATGTTTCTAATGTTTCTAATGTTTCTAATGTCTCTAATGTTTTTAATGTCTCTAATGTCTCTAATGTTTCTAATGTTTCTAATGTTTTTAATGTCTCTAATGTTTTTAATGTCTCTAATGTCTCTAATGTCTCTAATGTTTCTAATGTTTATAATGTTTTTAATGTCTCTAATGTTTCTAATGCTTTTAATGTCTCTAATGTCTCTAATGTTTCTAATGTTTCTAATGTTTCTAATGTCTCTAATGTCTCTAATGTTTCTAATGTTTCTAATGTTTTTAATGTCTCTAATGTCTCTAATGTTTCTAATGTTTTTAATGTCTCTAATGTTTCTAATGTTTCTAATGTTTTTAATGTCTCTAATGTCTCTAATGTTTCTAATGTTTCTAATGTTTTTAATGTCTCTAATGTTTTTAATGTCTCTAATGTTTCTAATGTTTCTAATGTTTCTAATGTTTTTAATGTCTCTAATGTTTTTAATGTCTCTAATGTCTCTAATGTTTCTAATGTTTCTAATGTTTCTAATGTCTCTAATGTCTCTAATGTTTCTAATGTTTCTAATGTTTTTAATGTTTCTAATGTTTCTAATGTCTCTAATGTTTCTAATGTTTCTAATGTTTTTAATGTCTCTAATGTCTCTAATGTTTCTAATGTCTCTAATGTTTTTAATGTCTCTAATGTCTCTAATGTTTTTAATGTCTCTAATGTCTCTAATGTTTCTAATGTTTCTAATGCCTCTAATGTTTCTAATAGAAAATGCACATTAGAATGTAGGATGGAGGATGGAGAACTGTCAGATCAAACTACAGGTGTCCTTTCTAGATTCTCTGTATTATTGTTATATATAGTATATAATATATTATGTTATTATAGTCTGTTAACACTGAGAGCTTCAGAGTCCAGCTTCAGAGTCCAGCTTCAGAGTCCAGCTTCAGCTGGGTGTGTTTGATTTATTGAGCAGGACGTGCCAGAGGGAGTGTCAGCAGGAGAGGCTGCCGATAAGGAGAACAGATCACTGAACACACCTTCAGTATCTGGAGACGTCTGGGGACGTCTGGACCGCTACAGGTACAGTTATGTAACAGTGAACTTCAGTGTGTTGGTAGAAATCATTAACTCAGAAACAATGAAGTTATTAAGACGCTCTAACAAAACATTAACAGGAAGGGTGTGAGGGTCAGCGTTCCGTCGCCTAGCAACAGCTGATACAAACAGTCCTCAAGTTTCAGAAATATGTCTTTGTCTGTCCAAGACTCAAAGATATTCACTTTAAACAACAGTAGTAGTACTAGTACTAATATATTCAGTTTAAACAATAGTAGTAGTACTAGTACAATATATTCAGTTTAAACAATAGTAGTAGTACCAGTACTTTAATATTCACTTTAAACAATAGTAGTAGTACTAGTACTAATATATTCAGTTTAAACAGTAGTAGTAGTACTAGTATAATATTCAGTAGTTTTTTACCACTGAACGTAAAAGAGACAAACTGGACGTTTTATTCCCAAATGAATCTGATTCTTAAACGTCTTTCACAGCAGAGATTAAGACATTAAGACATTAAGACATTAAGACATTAAAGGGACTATTTGTAACTTTTTAAGCGTATAAATGTAGCGGGTCGCCACACATGCGCGCTCGCATATGCGCGTTCGCGTGTAGCCGCTGCCTGTCCTCCTCTGCCTGCTTGCCTTCACTCAGACAGCGCGCGCGTTCTCGTTCAGCTCGCTCCACCTCTAGACGTGAACGCGCGCTCACTCCACACTGCAGAAGAGTTAGTTTAGCTCTGAGAATATCTAGTGAATGCACAGGGGACGTTTGTGCAGAAATAACTGCTGCAGCTCCTCCAGACCAACAGAGGTTTCCCGTGTCTTGTGAAGTGACGGAGCTCATCAGCTAGTAACGCTATCGTCTCGTTACCGACCGGGTGCCGGTGTCTCCTCTGCTCTCTCCAGCTGCGGGAGGAGAGAGCAGAGGAGACACGGTGCAGAGCCCCGCTGCATCAGCCTACGCAGAGGCAGGAAAAGCCAACACTAGGATCAGATCTAAATCATGTTCATGGAGAGACCTTCGTCTGGTCAGCTAACATTACTGCCAAGAAGCTGAAATATAGAGTGATATTGTGCTTTTAGCTGACGTGTGTCGCCTCACTGTTTTGAGTGATGCTCCTTCAGGTATATTTAGAGCGAGCAAGCGCGAGCAAGCGCGAGCTCGACGCTGACTTTCGTTGATTTCACGGCCACAGGTGTCGCTGTTAAGAAGCATTTCTGAAAGTTACAAATAGTCCCTTTAAGACATTAAGACATTTAGACATTAAGACATTTAGACATTTAGACATTAAGACATTTAGACATTTAGACATTTAGACATTAAGACATTTAGACATTAAGACATTTAGACATTTAGACATTTAGACATTTAGAAATTAAGACATTTAGACATTAAGACATTTAGACATTTAGACATTAAGACATTAAGACATTTAGACGTTAAGACATTTAGACATTTAGACGTTAAGACATTTAGACATTAAGACATTTAGACATTAAGACATTAAGACATTTAGACATTAAGACATTTAGACATTTAGACATTTAGACATTAAGACATTTAGACATTAAGACATTTAGACATTAAGGCATTAAGGCATTTAGACATTTAGAAATTAAGACATTTAGACATTAAGACATTTAGACATTAAGACATTTAGACATTAAGACATTTAGACATTTAGACATTAAGACATTTAGACATTAAGACATTTAGACATTTAGACATTAAGACATTTAGAAATTAAGACATTTAGACATTAAGACATTTAGACATTAAGACATTAAGACATTTAGACATTTAGACATTAAGACATTTAGACATTTAGACATTAAGACATTTAGACATTTACACTTAGTAGTTAGTGTTATTAATCAAAATGTCTGCTGTGAAAAAGGTCTTCAGAACAGAGATTCCCAAAGACCGGGTCGGGACCCTCAGGTGGGTCACCAGAGATTTAATCTGGGTCAATAAATAAACAGTAGTAGTGTAGTTCAGCTGTTTAACCACCGGAGGACGCCTGAATGTTCCTCTGGTTCTGATAACAACATCCTGATGACAGGAAACAACCATTAACTCCTCCTAAATACACTTATTACATATAATATATATATATATATATATATATACAGTATATATACAGTATATATAGATCTATAGATCTAAAACATAGAGCTGTTTTATACCTATATGGATCTATATCAGTACATCTTCTTTAATGTGTTTCAGGAGCTCCATCATCACCTCTCTGTGATCCCACATGAAGCTGGTAATTACAGACTTCACCCGACCGGCCGCACCCATCTACTCTACCATCCAGCTGTTAGAACATCAGGAAGGATTCCCACCAGCCTCCTCAGGGAGACTTCAGCTCAAAAACACCATCTACTCTACCATCCAGCTGTTAGAACATCAGGAAGGATTCCCACCAGCCTCCTCAGGGAGACTTCAGCTCAAAAACACATTCTTCACTAACTCAGAAACTCAGAGCAGGTTAGAAACAGATAAACGCTTCCTGTTGTTTTACAGTTGATCTCCACTAGATCTGAGTCTCTCTGTGTTCCCTGTGTTCTCTGTGTTCTCTGTGTTCTCTGTGTTCTCTCTGTTCTCTGTGTTCTCTGTGTTCTCTGTGTTCTCTGTGTTCTCTGTGTTCTCTCTGTTCTCTGTGTTCTCTGTGTTCTTACCTTCAGCAGCGAGTAGCTCCGGTATGATCCAGGACAGGATGGGGTGGGGTGTTTAAATACACACTCTCTCACACACGCACACACACACACACACACTCCCTCACACACACACTCCCTCAAACACACACTCCCTCCCTCACACACACACTCCCTCACACACACACTCCCTCACACACACACTCCCTCCCTATCTGGATGACTCAGTGGACTAAACTTTTACACATGGACATAAATTCCTCACTGAGGTTCAGAGCGCCTCGCCTGCTTCCTGCCTCTACTGCAGTACTGCTTTCTGATTGGTTGGCAGGTGTCCATTAAAGGAGCGTACGGAGACATTAAAGGAGCGTAAGGAGGCGTTAAAGGAGCGTACGGAGACGTTAAAGGAGCGTAAGGAGGCGTTAAAGGAGCGTACGGAGACATTAAAGGAGCGTACGGAGACGTTAAAGGAGCGTACGGAGACATTAAAGGAGCGTACGGAGACGTTAAAGGAGCGTACGGAGACATTAAAGGAGCGTACGGAGACGTTAAAGGAGCGTACGGAGACATTAAAGGAGCGTAAGGAGGCGTTAAAGGAGCGTACGGAGACGTTAAAGGAGCGTAAGGAGGCGTTAAAGGAGCGTACGGAGACATTAAAGGAGCGTACGGAGACGTTAAAGGAGCGTACGGAGACGTTAAAGGAGCGTACGGAGACATTAAAGGAGCGTAAGGAGGCGTTAAAGGAGCGTAAGGAGGCGTTAAAGGAGCGTACGGAGACATTAAAGGAGCGTAAGGAGGCGTTAAAGGAGCGTAAGGAGGCGTTAAAGGAGCGTACGGAGACGTTAAAGGAGCGTAAGGAGGCGTTAAAGGAGCGTACGGAGACATTAAAGGAGCGTACGGAGACGTTAAAGGAGCGTACGGAGACGTTAAAGGAGCGTACGGAGACATTAAAGGAGCGTAAGGAGGCGTTAAAGGAGCGTACGGAGACATTAAAGGAGCGTAAGGAGGCGTTAAAGGAGCATAAGGAGGCGTTAAAGGAGCGTACGGAGACATTAAAGGAGCGTAAGGAGGCGTTAAAGGAGCGTAAGGAGACATTAAAGGAGCGTAAGGAGGCGTTAAAGGAGCGTAAGGAGGCGTTAAAGGAGCGTAAGGAGACATTAAAGGAGCATAAGGAGACGTTAAAGGAGCGTACGGAGACGTTAAAGGAGCATAAGGAGACGTTAAAGGAGCGTACGGAGACGTTAAAGGAGCGTACGGAGACATTAAAGGAGCGTAAGGAGGCGTTAAAGGAGCGTAAGGAGACATTAAAGGAGCGTAAGGAGGCGTTAAAGGAGCGTAAGGAGACATTAAAGGAGTATAAGGAGACGTTAAAGGAGCGTACGGAGACGTTAAAGGAGCGTAAGGAGACGTTAAAGGAGCATAAGGAGACGTTAAAGGAGCGTACGGAGACGTTAAAGGAGCATAAGGAGACGTTAAAGGAGCGTACGGAGACGTTAAAGGAGCATAAGGAGACGTTAAAGGAGCGTACGGAGACGTTAAAGGAGCGTACGGAGACATTAAAGGAGCGTAAGGAGGCGTTAAAGGAGCGTAAGGAGACATTAAAGGAGCGTAAGGAGGCGTTAAAGGAGCGTAAGGAGGCGTTAAAGGAGCGTAAGGAGACATTAAAGGAGTATAAGGAGACGTTAAAGGAGCGTACGGAGACGTTAAAGGAGCGTAAGGAGACGTTAAAGGAGCATAAGGAGACGTTAAAGGAGCGTACGGAGACGTTAAAGGAGCATAAGGAGACGTTAAAGGAGCGTACGGAGACGTTAAAGGAGCGTACGGAGACATTAAAGGAGCGTAAGGAGGCGTTAAAGGAGCGTAAGGAGACATTAAAGGAGCGTAAGGAGGCGTTAAAGGAGCGTAAGGAGGCGTTAAAGGAGCGTAAGGAGACATTAAAGGAGTATAAGGAGACGTTAAAGGAGCGTACGGAGACGTTAAAGGAGCGTAAGGAGACGTTAAAGGAGCGTAAGGAGACGTTAAAGGAGCGTACGGAGACGTTAAAGGAGCGTAAGGAGACATTAAAGGAGCGTAAGGAGACGTTAAAGGAGCGTACGGAGACGTTAAAGGAGCGTAAGGAGACATTAAAGGAGCGTAAGGAGACGTTAAAGGAGCATAAGGAGACATTAAAGGAGCGTAAGGAGACGTTAAAGGAGCATAAGGAGACATTAAAGGAGCGTAAGGAGACGTTAAAGGAGCATAAGGAGACATTAAAGGAGCGTAAGGAGACATTAAATGAGCGTAAGGAGACGTTAAAGGAGCGTACGGAGACATTAAAGGAGCATAAGGAGACGTTAAAGGAGCATAAGGAGACATTAAATGAGCGTAAGGAGACATTAAAGGAGCGTAAGGAGACATTAAAGGAGCGTAAGGAGACGTTAAAGGAGCGTAAGGAGACATTAAAGGAGCGTAAGGAGACATTAAAGGAGCATAAGGAGACATTAAAGGAGCGTAAGGAGACATTAAAGGAGCATAAGGAGACATTAAAGGAGCATAAGGAGACATTAAAGGAGCATAAGGAGACATTAAAGGAGCGTAAGGAGACATTAAAGGAGCATAAGGAGACATTAAAGGAGCATAAGGAAACTTTAAAGGAGCATAAGGAGACGTTAAAGGAGAGTAACGAGACATTAAAGGAGCGTACGGAGGGTTTGAACCTGAACCTGAACCAGGAGGGTTTTGTGTGATGGACCTGATGAGCAGACATCTGGTCTGTTCTCAGGTGTGATCTGGATCAGGGAGCTCAGATCCTCTGTTTGGCTGACGCTGGTCTTAACCTCGTTAGCAGCTAATCCCCTCAGAGCTACATGAACAGCTTTAACCTGGAACTGCTGCTACACAGATAATAATAATAATATATACATATATAATAATAATAATAATAATAATAATAATAATAATAATAATAATATATATATAATAATAATAATAATAATATAATAATAATAATAATAATAATAATATAATAATAATAATAATAATAATAATAATGATAATATATAATAATAATAATATATATATATAATAATAATAATAATAATAATAATATATAATAATAATAATATATATATAATAATAATAATAATAATAATAATAATATAATAATAATAATAATAATATATAATAATAATAATAATAATAATAATATATACATATATAATAATAATAATATATATAATAATAATAATATATATTATAATAATAATAATAATATATATATATAATAATAATAATATATATATAATAATAATAATAATAATAATAATATATAATATATAATAATTATAATAATAATATACATATATAATAATAATAATAATAATAATAATAATAATAATAATATATATAATATATAATAATAATAATAATAATATATAATATATAATAATTATAATAATAATATATATATTATAATAATAATAACAATAATAATAACAATCTCTCTGTGGATCATTTCATCTAAAATAAGGTAAAGAAAAATAAGTTAAAGGAGAAACATTTAAAAGTGTAATAAAAACCAACGGTACGTGAGTGAGTGTAAAAGTCAGGCTGGGTACCATCAGTACCACCAGGCCGGGTACAGTCAGGCCGGGTACAGTCAGGCCGGGTACTGTCAGGCCGGGTACTGTCAGGCCAGGTACAGTCAGGCCGGGTACAGTCAGGCCGGGTACCGTCAGGCCGGCTACCATCAGTACCGTCAATCCAGGTATCGTCAGTTCAGTAAGGCCGGGTACTGTCAGGCCGGGACTGTCAGTACCGTAAGGCCGGGCACAGTCAGTACCGTAAGGCCGGGCACAGTCAGTAACGTCAGGCTGGGTACAGTCAGTACCGTAAGGCCGGGCACAGTCAGTACCGTAAGGCCGGGTACAGTCAGTACCGTAAGTCCGGGCACAGTCAGTACCGTAAGGCCGGGCACAGTCAGTAACGTCAGGCTGGGTACAGTCAGTACCGTAAGGCCGGGTACCGTCAGTACCGTCAGGCCGGCTACCATCAGTACCGTCAATCCAGGTACCGTCAGTTCAGTAAGGCCGGGTACTGTCAGGCCGGGACTGTCAGTACCGTAAGGCCGGGTACAGTCAGATCGGGTACCGTCAGTACCGTCAATCCAGGTACCGTCAGTACAGTCAGGCCGGGTACTGTCAGGTCGGGTACAGTCAGTACCGTCAGGCCGGGTACCCTCAGGCCGGGTACGGTCAGTACCGTCAGGCCGGGTACCGTCAGGCCGGGTACAGTCAATACCGTCAGGCCAGGTACAGTCAGGCCGGGTACAGTCAGGCCGGGTACAGTCAGGCCGGGTACAGTCAATACCGTCAGGCCGGGTACAGTCAGGCCGGGTACAGTCAAGCCGGGTACAGTCAGTACCGTCAGGCCGGGTACAGTCAGGCCGGGTACAGTCAGGCCGGGTACCCTCAGGCCGGGTACCGTCAGGCCGGGTACAGTCAGGCCGGGTACAGTCAGGCCGGGTACCGTCAGGCCGGGTACAGTCAGGCCGGGTACCATCAGGCCGGGTACCGTCAGGCAGGGTACCGTCAGTACAGTCAGGCCGGCTACAGTCAGGCCGGGTACCGTCAGTACCGTCAGGCCGGCTACAGTCAGGCCGGGTACCGTCAGGCCGGGTACCGTCAGGCCGGGTACCGTCAGTACCGTCAGGCCGGGTACAGTCAGGCCGGGTACCGTCAGGCCGGGTACAGTCAGGCCGGATACCATCAGGCCGGGTACCGTCAGGCAGGGTACCGTCAGTACAGTCAGGCCGGCTACAGTCAGGCCGGGTACCGTCAGTACCGTCAGGCCGGCTACCGTCAGGCCGGGTACCGTCAGGCCGGGTACCGTCAGGCCGGGTACCGTCAGGCCGGGTACCGTCAGTACCGTCAGGCCGGGTACAGTCAGGCCGGGTACCGTCAGGCCGGGTACCGTCAGGCCGGGTACCGTCAGTACCGTCAGGCCGGGTACCGTCAGGCCGGGTACCATGGTTCGGTTCATCAACTAGAGGAACCCTTCATGTTTCAGCTTTTGGGTGTTTAATCTGAGCCCTCATTGGTCCGTCCGTCTCACTCTGCCCTCCCTCAGTAATCCTGTTAGCAGAGTTCCTCCATAATCCCCCACAGAGCTCAGATCCCTGCAGCTCTTCACCGCTTCTTCACCGCCGCCGGGATGCTGCTGGACCCTGACTGAGCTACTAAGGTAGGACCAGAGACCACCAGACCTCACCCCCTAGACCCCTAACCCTAGAGACCACCAGACCACACCCCCTAGACCCCTAACCCTAGAGATCACCAGACCACACCCCGTAGACCCCTAACCCTAGAGACCACCAGACCACACCCCCTAGACCCCTAACCCTAGAGACCACCAGACCACACCCCCTAGACCTCTAACCCTAGAAACCACCAGCACATGGACCACACCCCCTAGGCCCCCTAACCCTAGAGACCACCAGCACATGGACTACACCCCCTAGACCCCCTAACCCTAGAGACCCCCAGCAGACCAGGGCTTTTTTTGTCCAACGTGGTCTGGACCGACCCAAGCCTGTTAGAGTCCTGTTAGCTGGACTCAGGACTCGTCTTTGGGAGTCTAACGGGTTCTGTCCAGATTAATGATGAGCGACGGGCCACAGAGACCACGGTCCAGTTCTGAAACCAGAGGGGACCAAAGTGCCGGCTCACATTGGGTCCTCCGGTGACTGGTTAACTGGTTAACTGGTTGATGTTCTGACTGGTTAACTGGTTAACTTGTTGATGTTCTGACTGGTTAACTGGTTGATGTTCTGACTGGTTAACTGGTTAACTTGTTGATGTTCTGACTGGTTAACTGGTTGATGTTCTGACTGGTTAACTGGTTAACTTGTTGATGTTCTGACTGGTTAACTGGTTAATTTGTTGATGTTCTGACTGGTTAACTGGTTGATGTTCTGACTGGTTAACTGGTTAACTTGTTGATGTTCTGACTGGTTAACTGGTTAACTTGTTGATGTTCTGACTGGTTAACTGGTTAACTGGTTGATGTTCTGACTGGTTAACTGGTTGATGTTCTGACTGGTTAACTTGTTGATGTTCTGACTGGTTAACTGGTTAATTTGTTGATGTTCTGACTGGTTAACTTGTTGATGTTCTGACTGGTTAACTGGTTAACTGGTTGATGTTCTGACTGGTTAACTGGTTAACTGGTTGATGTTCTGACTGGTTAACTGGTTAATTTGTTGATGTTCTGACTGGTTAACTGGTTAACTTGTTGATGTTCTGACTGGTTAACTGGTTGATGTTCTGACTGGTTAACTGGTTAACTTGTTGATGTTCTGACTGGTTAACTGGTTAACTTGTTGATGTTCTGACTGGTTAACTGGTTAACTTGTTGATGTTCTGACTGGTTAACTGGTTAACTGGTTGATGTTCTGACTGGTTAACTGGTTAATTTGTTGATGTTCTGACTGGTTAACTGGTTAACTTGTTGATGTTCTGACTGGTTAACTGGTTGATGTTCTGACTGGTTAACTGGTTAACTTGTTGATGTTCTGACTGGTTAACTGGTTAACTTGTTGATGTTCTGACTGGTTAACTGGTTAACTGGTTGATGTTCTGAATGGTTAACTGGTTAACTTGTTGATGTTCTGACTGGTTAACTGGTTAACTTGTTAATGTTCTGACTGGTTAACTGGTTAATTTGTTGATGTTCTGACTGGTTAACTGGTTAACTTGTTGATGTTCTGACTGGTTAACTGGTTGATGTTCTGACTGGTTAACTGGTTAACTTGTTGATGTTCTGACTGGTTAACTGGTTAACTGGTTGATGTTCTGAATGGTTAACTGGTTAACTTGTTGATGTTCCGACTGGTTAACTGGTTAACTTGTTGATGTTCTGACTGGTTAACTGGTTAACTTGTTGATGTTCTGACTGGTTAACTGGTTAACTTGTTGATGTTCTGACTGGTTAACTGGTTAACTGGTTGATGTTCTGACTGGTTAACTGGTTAACTTGTTGATGTTCTGACTGGTTAACTGGTTAACTTGTTGATGTTCTGACTGGTTAACTGGTTAACTGGTTGATGTTCTGACTGGTTAACTGGTTAACTTGTTGATGTTCTGACTGGTTAACTGGTTAACTGGTTGATATTCTGACTGGTTAACTGGTTGATGTTCTGACTGGTTAACTGGTTAACTGGTTAACTGGTTGATGTTCTGAATGGTTAACTGGTTAACTTGTTGATGTTCCGACTGGTTAACTGGTTAACTTGTTGATGTTCTGACTGGTTAACTGGTTAACTTGTTGATGTTCTGACTGGTTAACTGGTTAACTTGTTGATGTTCTGACTGGTTAACTGGTTAACTGGTTGATGTTCTGACTGGTTAACTGGTTAACTTGTTGATGTTCTGACTGGTTAACTGGTTAACTTGTTGATGTTCTGACTGGTTAACTGGTTAACTTGTTGATGTTCTGACTGGTTAACTGGTTAACTGGTTGATGTTCTGACTGGTTAACTGGTTAACTTGTTGATGTTCTGACTGGTTAACTGGTTAACTGGTTGATATTCTGACTGGTTAACTGGTTGATGTTCTGACTGGTTAACTGGTTAACTGGTTAACTGGTTGATGTTCTGACTGGTTAACTGGTTAACTTGTTGATGTTCTGACTGGTTAACTGGTTAACTTGTTGATGTTCTGACTGGTTAACTGGTTGATGTTCTGACTGGTTAACTGGTTAACTTGTTGATGTTCTGACTGGTTAACTGGTTAACTTGTTGATGTTCTGACTGGTTAACTGGTTAATTTGTTGATGTTCTGACTGGTTAACTGGTTAACTGGTTGATGTTCTGACTGGTTAACTGGTTAATTTGTTGATGTTCTGACTGGTTAACTGGTTAACTTGTTGATGTTCTGACTGGTTAACTGGTTGATGTTCTGACTGGTTAACTGGTTAACTTGTTGATGTTCTGACTGGTTAACTGGTTAACTTGTTTATGTTCTGACTGGTTAACTGGTTAACTTGTTGATGTTCTGACTGGTTAACTGGTTAACTGGTTGATGTTCTGACTGGTTAACTGGTTAATTTGTTGATGTTCTGACTGGTTAACTGGTTAACTTGTTGATGTTCTGACTGGTTAACTGGTTGATGTTCTGACTGGTTAACTGGTTAACTTGTTGATGTTCTGACTGGTTAACTGGTTGATGTTCTGACTGGTTAACTGGTTAACTGGTTGATTTTCTGACTGGTTAACTGGTTAACTGGTTGATGTTCTGACTCATTAACTGGTTGATGTTCTGACTGGTTAACTGGTTAACTTGTTGATGTTCTGACTCGTTAACTGGTTGATGTTCTGACTCGTTAACTTGTTGATATTCTGACTGGTTAACTGGTTAACTTGTTAGGGTCCAACAAACAGGACTTTAACCTTGAGACCGTAAAGAGGTTCTAATCTCAATGTTAAATAAAGGTTCTATATAGAACACTGTTTTGGTTTGATTTGTCAGTTACGTTAGTGACTTGTTTTACGTTAGTGACGTGTTTTACATTAGTGACTTGTTTTACGTTAGTGACTTGTTTTACGTTAGTGACGTGTTTTACGTTAGCGACGTGTTTTACGTTAGGGACTTGTTTTACGTAGTGACATGTTTTACGTTAGTGACTTGTTTTACGTTAGTGACGTGTTTTACGTTAGTGACGTGTTTTACGTTAGTGACTTGTTTTACTTTAGTGACGTGTTTTACGTTAGTGACGTGTTTTACTTTGGTGACGTGTTTTACGTTAGTGACGTGTTTTACGTTAGTGACGTGTTTTACGTTAGTGACGTGTTTTACTTTTGTGACGTGTTTTACGTTAGTGACGTGTTTTACGTTGGTGACGTGTTTTACGTTAGTGACGTGTTTTACGTTGGTGATGTGTTTTACTTTGGTGACGTGTTTTACTTTAGTGACTTGTTTTACGTTAGTGACTTGTTTTACGTTAGGGACATGTTTACGTTAGGGACATGTTTACGTTAGGGACATGTTTACGTTAGTGACGTGTTTTACGTTAGCGATGTGTTTTACGTTAGTGACGTGTTTTACGTTAGGGACGAGTTTACGTTAGGGACGAGTTTACGTTAGTGACGTGTTTTACGTTAGCGACGTGTTTTACGTTAGCGACGTGTTTTATGTTAGCGACGTGTTTTACGTTAGCGACGTGTTTTACTTTGGTGACGTGTTTTACTTTGGTGACGTGTTTTACGTTAGTGACGTGTTTTACTTTGGTGACGTGTTTTACTTTGGTGACGTGTTTTACGTTAATGACGTGTTTTACTTTGGTGACGTGTTTTACTTTGGTGACGTGTTTTACGTTAATGACGTGTTTTACTTTGGTGACGTGTTTTACTTTGGTGACGTGTTTTACGTTAGTGACGTGTTTTACTTTGGTGACGTGTTTTACGTTAGTGACGTGTTTTACTTTAGTGACGTGTTTTACGTTAGTGACGTGTTTTAGTGACGTGTTTTACGTTAGTGACGTGTTTTCAGTGCTTCTGTTACGTTGTTTCAGTACGTATTTTACTTAGTTTACGTTGTTATTTTAAGCCCGACCAGGATGTTTTCCCTTCAGCTGACGAGGTGGTTCTGTTTTCTGGTTAAATGTCTCTGAAGCTAAGTTGAAGTTGTGAGTGAGCAGCTGGACGGAGGTTCTGATCACGGCTGTTATCAGCTGGAGGAGCTCCTGAGGTGGATTAGGGTCACCGTCACCGTCACCGTCACCGTCAGGGAGCTCTAATTGAGGCTTACACTCAGCCAGACATGATCTGAACACCAGTAAGAACAGAGAGAGAGTAATCACATATAATAATATATATATAAACTGGAAAAACAAAGTTTGGAAACTTGTGTTTGGTGGATTATTTCTCTGTTGTATCAATGCTAATGGTCATTGTATTTTACATGGTTGGAAAGCCTGTTTATTTACCTTCACAATGATGTCCAACTTGTAAGGATCATGCATTTGTGGGATGAGCAGCACAGCTGATGATGTGGGGAGCCCCGGTGCCGATGGTAAACAGTGTATTTTCCTGTTGGTGTTGACTCTTGTTGTGAGTTGTTTGGTGGATGATTGAACTCTCTATCAGTAACAAGGAACAAACAAGACATTTTGATTGATTGAATCCACCGTCAGGAGCCTCAGTAGAGGTGGAAGATCCATACGCAGCCACAACAGCCTGGCACCTCCTCCTCATGCTGGTCACCAACCTGGTCACACGTTGCTGTGGGATGGCGTTCCATTCCTCAACCAGGATTGGTTGCAGGTCAGCCAGCGTGGTTGTGTTGGTCACTCTAACACGTACAGCACGCCCAAGCTGATCCCACAAGTGTTGAATTGGGTTGAGGTCTGGACTCTTGGCAGGCCGTTCCATTCTCTCTCCTCCCACATTGTGGAGGTAGTCTGTGATAACCCTGGCTCTGTGGGGGGGGGCGTTGTTTCTTGGAGGATGAAGTTAGGTCCCAGATTGTGGAGATATGGGATCGCCACTGGCTGCAGAATCTCATCCCGATATCTCCCTGCATTGAGATGGCCTTCAATGATGACAAGCCTTGTTTTACCAGTGAGGGAGATGCCCCCCCCACACCATGACACTGCCCCCACCAAAAGCTGTTACTCCATCGGTTCAACAATCAGCATAGCGTTCTCCACGTCGTCTCCATACTTTGACTGTGACATCCAACTTTGGCAGACAGAACCTGGACTCATCACTGAACATGACATTCCCCCACATGTTCAGGTTCCATTGTCTGTGTTGTCGACACCAGCGCCAACGGGCCTGACGGTGAAAGGCAGTCATTGCAGGCTTCCTGGTAGCCTTATGAGAATACACTGTTTACCATTGGCAGAGCATTTTGGAACATTGTTCTTGGGCGCTCCCCACATCATCAGCTGTGCTGCTCATCCCACAAAAGTGTGACATCATTGTGAAGGTAAATAAACAGGCTTTCAACCATGTAGAATACAATGACCATTAGCATTGATACAACAGAGAAATAATCCACCAAACACAAGTTAACAACTTTGTTTTTCCAGTATATATATTATTATATGTGATTACTCTCTCTCTGTTCTTACTGGTGTTCAGATATGTTTTATTTCTATAATAATATAATGACGATATAAATAACCTGGAGTCTTGTGTTGGAACAATTCATTGGGTGTCATTGAAAGTGAGTATATATATAATATATATATGTATATATATATATTCACACTGACTGGGATCAAATGTTAAATACATCAGAGGAAGTCAACAGGTTCAAACATTTTATTTATCTAAAGATATACAAAGTATTTTTTTGATTGTGTGAAAATTGTTGTTTTCTAAAGAAAGACAGAAAAGAGGAACCTTAAATCCAGATGTGAGCAGCTGCTGTGTGTTTGTGTGTTTGTGTGTCTGTCGGTGCAGATGTTGAGCTGGGTGGTCAAAGTGGTTCCTCAGCCGCCGGAGCCTCCGCCCAAAAGCGTCCCGGAGCAGGAGGAGGTTAAACCAACCGCTGCCCCGCCCCCTGCTGTGGCCCCGCCCCCTGCCGCGGCTCCGCCTCCTGTAGCCAAGACGCCTCCCGTCACTGTAAGCCACGCCCCTTTATTACTTTATGACCATCACATTTATTTATCACGTCCGTCTGGTCTCTTCTAGCCCATGTTAGAAGATCAGTTTCTGTTTTCTAGTAGAGTTTTAAATCCTCCACGTTCAGTAGTATTACAAGTATTACTACAGTAGTATTACAAGTATTACTACAGTAGTATTACAAGTCTTACTACAGTAGTATTACAAGTATTACTACAGTAGTATTACAAGTCTTACTACAGTAGTATTACAAGTATTGCTACAGTAGTATTACAAGTATTACTACAGTAGTATTACAAGTCTTACTACAGTAGTATTACAAGTATTACTACAGTAGTATTACAAGTCTTACTACAGTAGTATTACAAGTATTACTACAGTAGTATTACAAGTCTTACTACAGTAGTATTACAAGTATTACTACCATGACTTCACAAAGAGGACTTTAAATATGAATCAGATCACATGTTTGTATTATTTGATGATGATGATGATGATGATGATGATGATGATGTCATCGTGTGTCTTCAACAGGAGAAGAAAGTGACGTTTCAGGATGAGTGCAGACCTGAAGGTAGTCCAGACCACACCCCCTAGACCCCTAGACCCCTAACCCTAGAGACCACCAGACCACACCCCCTAGACCCCTAGACCCCTAGACCCCTAACCCTAGAGACCACCAGACCACACCCCCTAGACCCCTAACCCTAGAGACCACCAGACCTCACCCCCTAGACCCCTAACCCTAGAGACCACCAGACCTCACCCCCTAGACTCCTAACCCTAGAGACCACCAGACTACACCCCCTAGACCCCTAACCCTAGAAACCACCAGACCACACCCCCTACACCCCTAACCCTAGAAACCACCAGACCACACCCCCTAGACCCCTAACCCTAGAAACCACCAGACCACACCCCCTAGACCCCTAACCCTAGAGACCACCAGACCACACCCCCTAGACCCCTAACCCTAGAGACCACCAGACCACACCCCCTAGACCCCTAACCCTAGAAACCACCAGACCACACCCCCTAGACCCCTAACCCTAGAGACCACCAGACCACACCCCCTAGACCCCTAACCCTAGAAACCACCAGACCACACCCCCTAGATGTCTCTCACAGTCAACGTCATGTTGGTCAGCAACATACAAACATGGATATACAGTATACATATATACATAAACATACATCTCTGTTTCATTCTTCACTCTGAACATAGAAACATGTATACATATAAACATACTGTATATATATATAAACATAAACATGTACTGTATATATATATAAACATAAACATGTACTGTATACATATATAAACATAAACATGTACTGTATATATATATATATATATATATATACACATATACACATATATATATATACTGGTAAACAAAGTTTGTTAACTTGTGTTTGGTGGATTATTTCTCTGTTGTTCCAATGCTAATGGTCATTGTATTTTACATCGTTGGAAAGCCTGTTTATTTACCTTCACAATGATGTCACACTTGTAAGGATCATGCATTTGTGGGATGAGCAGCACAGCTGATTATGTGGGGAGGGCCCAAGAACAATGTTCCAAAATGCTCTGCCAATGGTAAACAGTGTATTCTCATAAGGCTACCAGGAAGCCTGCAATGACTGCCCTTCACCGTCAGGCCCGTTTGTGCTGGTGTCAACAACACAGACAATGGAACCTGAACATGTGGGGGAATGTCATGTTCAGTGATGAGTCCAGGTTCTGTCTGCCAAAGTTGGATGGCAGGGTCAAAGTATGGAGACGATGTGGAGAACGCTATGCTGATTGTTGAACCGATGGAGTAACAGCTTTTGGTGGGGGCAGTGTCATGGTGTGGGGGGGCATCTCCCTCACTGGTAAAACAAGGCTTGTCATCATTGAAGGCCATCTCAATGCAGGGAGATATCAGGATGAAATTCTGCAGCCAGTGGTGATCCCATATCTCCACAATCTGGGACCTAACTTCATCCTCCAAGAAACAACGCTCGCCCCCACAGAGCCAGGGTTATCACAGACTACCTCCACAATGTGGGAGGAGAGAGAATGGAACGGCCTGCCAAGAGTCCACACCTCAACCCAATTCAACACTTGTAGGATCAGCTTGGGCGTGCTGTACGTGTTAGAGTGACCAACACAACCACGCTGGCTGACCTGCAACCAATCCTGGTTGAGGAATGGAACGCCATCCCACAGCAACGTGTGACCAGGTTGGTGACCAGCATGAGGAGGAGGTGCCAGGCTGTTGTGGCTGCGTATGGATCTTCCACCGCTACTGAGGCTCCTGACGGTGGATTCAATCAATCAATATGTCTTGTTTGTTCCTTGTTACTGATAGAGAGTTCAATCATCCACCAAACAACTCACAACAAGAGTCAACACCAACAGGAAAATACACTGTTTACCATTGGCACCGGGGCTCCCCACATAATCAGCTGTGCTGCTCATCCCACAAATACATGATCCTTACAAGTGTGACATCATTGTGAAGGTAAATAAACAGGCTTTCCACCCATGTAGAATACAATGACCATTAGCATTGATACAACAGAGAAATAATCCACCAAACACAAGTTTACTAACTTTGTTTTTCCAGTTTATATATATATACATATAAACATGTATACATATACACATAAACATGTATACATATACACATAAACAAGTATACATATACACATAAACAAGTATACATATACACATAAACAAGTATACATATACACATAAACAAGTATACATATACACATAAACATGTATTCATATACACATAAACATGTATACATATTGTATACACATAAACAAGTATATATACTGTATACACATAAACATGTATACATATACACATAAACATGTATACATATACACATAAACAAGTATACATATACACATAAACATGTATACATATACACATAAACAAGTATACATATACACATAAACAAGTATACATATACACATAAACATGTATTCATATACACATAAACAAGTATACATATACACATAAACATGTATACATATACACATAAACAAGTATACATATACACATAAACAAGTATACATATACACATAAACATGTATTCATATACACATAAACATGTATACATATTGTATACACATAAACAAGTATACATATACACATAAACATGTATACATACTGTATACACATAAACATGTATACATATACACATAAACAAGTATACATACTGTATACACATAAACATGTATACATATACACATAAACATACATCTGTGTTTTATCAACAGCTCCAAAAGCTGCTGACAAACTCAACCAGGAAGCACCAGCCGAGGACAACGGGTGAGTTCTTCTGATGACATCACCGTGATGATATATAATATACGTATACATATTATATACGTAATGACGTATATTATATACTGTACATACTGTATATAATATACAGTATGTGTGAACATGAGTGTTTGTGTGGAGCAGCGATGACATCATCTAAATGAGATGATGAAGCCGTATGCTGGCGTCTGTAAAGTAATCTGATTACAGTAGTAGAGTTAGTGTTATTCATGACATCATAATGGGACCATCTGACCGCAGGGCCCCAAATAACACGTGCATGTGCACGGCAGTGCACGTGAAATTTGAGCTGTGCACGTAATCCTCACGCCCTCTCACGCCCTCTCAAGCCACACGTCAGTTCTCTCCCGCAGAGAAGAAGTCATGTAAGACTGATGACGGGACGGACGAGACAGAGCGGCGTCTAAACGCCATTAAACGCCGTTAAACACCGTTAAACACCGTTAAACACCGTTAAATACCGCTCTCACGCCCGCCTATATTACACATCGTGTATTCAAGAAGTTCTGCTGAGTTTGTGTTGAGACGTGACGCTGAGACGTGACTCTGAGACGTGACGCTGAGACGTGACTCTGAGACGTGACTCTGAGACGTGACTCTGAGAGAACTGAAGGTTAGAACTGGTCCTGTTCTGTCCTCAGACCTGCAGGATCTCAGCCCGGTGTGTTGATGTGGATCAGCACCGCTCTGCCTCAACCGGTACTCTCTCCAAAGCTGAGTCGAGCCAACTCCACCACCAAGGTGAGCACCAGATCCTGACCCAGGATCGGGTACTGACCCGGGATCAGATGCTGACCCGGTATCAGACCTTACAACAGAGTCCAGGTGTCCTGGATGTCATGGTAATGTCTCCATGTCTTCTCCTTCCTTCACCCCCCCGACCCACCTTACCCCGTTCACACAGGAGGAACCATCAACGAGGTAAATATAATACAGGATCACTAATTCACATTCTGAACTCTAGTCTGGACTTGGACTTGTTTTGATACGACTTGAGTCTGGACTTGGACTTGTTTTGATACGACCTGAGTCTGGACTTGGACTTGTTTTGATACGACTTGAGTCTGGACTTGGACTTGTTTTGATACGACTTGAGTCTGGACTTGGACTTGTGTTGGATTATGGTGAGATGACGGACTAGAAGGTCTCTCTTCCCAGCGAGCCGCTACAACAGTTTACAGCTCTGATGTTGTACGAGTTCCTGATGTTCCCTCTGTGTTCTCTCTGTGTTCCCTCTGTGTTCCCTCTGTGTTCTCTCTGTGTTCTCTCTGTGTTCTCTCTGTGTTCCCTCTGTGTTCCCTCTGTGTTCCCTCTGTGTTCTCTCTGTGTTCCCTCTGTGTTCCCTCTGTGTTCTCTCTGTGTTTCCTCTGTGTTCCCTCTGTGTTCTCTCTGTGTTTCCTCTGTGTTCCCTCTGTGTTCCCTCTGTGTTCTCTCTGTGTTCTCTCTGTGTTCCCTCTGTGTTCCCTCTGTGTTCCCTCTGTGTTCTCTCTGTGTTCCCTCTGTGTTCCCTCTGTGTTCTCTCTGTGTTTCCTCTGTGTTCCCTCTGTGTTCTCTCTGTGTTTCCTCTGTGTTCCCTCTGTGTTCTCTCTGTGTTCTCTCTGTGTTCCCTCTGTGTTCTCTCTGTGTTTCCTCTGTGTTCCCTCTGTGTTCTCTCTGTGTTCTCTCTGTGTTCCCTCTGTGTTCTCTCTGTGTTTCCTCTGTGTTCCCTCTGTGTTCTCTCTGTGTTCCTTTTCCAGTAAACCTGAAGACCAGTAAGTAACTACAGGAAACATTTCCTGCCAAATAGTGAGCTGCTTTTTAATCCCCTCAACAGAAAGAGTGCCAAATAGTGAGCCGCCTTATGACCTGCGTTTACAGATAGTTACAGATAGTTACAGATAGTCACAGATAGTCACAGATAGTTACAGATAGTCACAGATAGTCACAGATAGTTACAGATAGTCACAGATAGTCACAGATAGTCACAGATAGTTACAGATAGTCACAGATAGTCACAGATAGTCACAGATAGTCACAGATAGTCACAGATAGTTACAGATAGTCACAGATAGTCACAGATAGTTACAGATAGTCACAGATAGTTACAGATAGTCACAGATAGTGACAGATAGTTACAGATAGTCACAGATAGTTACAGATAGTTACAGATAGTCACAGATAGTCACAGATAGTCACAGATAGTCACAGATAGTCACAGATAGTCACAGATAGTCACAGATAGTTACAGATAGTCACAGATAGTGACAGATAGTTACAGATAGTCACAGATAGTTACAGATAGTCACAGATAGTCACAGATAGTCACAGATAGTCACAGATAGTCACAGATAGTTACAGATAGTTACAGATAGTCACCGGGGGAACTAATCAGGGCGGGGCAGACAATCAAAAAAGGTGGGAAAACAAACAAAGGTAGGAAGTAAAACCAGACAAGAGGATTGAATTTCAAACTAAAACAGGAAACACTAGAATGCAAACAAAATAACAGAAAACCAAATCACTAAGACAGAACTAATAGACTAGAAGGAGGAACACTAGGAGGAACTAATAGACTAGAAGGAGGAACATGAGATCCAAACAATGAGGAAACAAGTCCAATGTCCTCTGGTAGAACCAGACCAGAACTCCTCCAGTCCTGAAGGTCTGCTGCTACAGATTCTATTGAGTCCCTGAAAGTAGAACCCAGTAGAGCCCATCACCCTTTCATTGATCACATGACCATCAGCATGTTTGGGTTGTCCTGCCGAGGAGCCGGTGGCGGTTCTGCAGAGTCCTCCAGAGTCCAGTAGAGTCCTCTAGAGTCCAGTAGAGTCCTCCAGAGTCCAGTAGAGTCCTCCAGAGTCCAGTAGAGTCTTCCAGAGTCCAACAGAGTCCTCCAGAGTCCAGTAGAGTCCTCCAGAGTCCTCCAGAGTCCTCCAGAGTCCAGTAGACATCAGTCATTGTGTCTCTCTGCTGTTTGAACCACAGGAAGGGGATGATAGCCTGGATCGCTCAGGGTCTGGAGATGGTCGTCCCTCAGCCTGACCTGACCAGGAAGGAACCACCAGCAGCTGAACAGCCTGCTCAGCAGGTACATCAGCAGGTACATCAGCAGGTCCCTCAGCAGGTCCCTCAGCAGGTACATCAGCAGGTACATCAGCAGGTCCCTCAGCAGGTCCCTCAGCAGGTACATCAGCAGGTCCCTCAGCAGGTCCCTCAGCAGGTACATCAGCAGGTCCCTCAGCAGGTACATTAGCAGGTACATCAGCAGGTCCCTCAGCAGGTACATCAGCAGGTACATCAGCAGGTCCCTCAACAGGTCCCTCAGCAGGTCCCTCAGCAGGTCCCTCAGCAGGTACATTAGCAGGTCCCTCAGCAGGTCCCTCAGCAGGTCCCTCAGCAGGTCCCTCAGCAGGTACATCAGCAGGTCCCTCAGCAAGTCCCTCAGCAGGTCCCTCAGCAGGTACATCAGCAGGTACATTAGCAGGTCCCTCAGCAGGTCCCTCAGCAGGTCCCTCAGCAGGTACATCAGCAGGTCCCTCAGCAGGTCCCTCAGCAGGTCCCTCAGCAGGTACATATCAGCTCCATCCCCGTCTCCATGGTATCCAGCTGCTGGGGGATCTCAGGCCTGATGTTGTCCTTCATCCAGAAACAGCTGGCTGATTGTTGTTGTTGTTTATCAGTTGGAACAAAGGATTTCGTTGGTCAAACATATATTTCCTCAGGTGTAAACCTGATGAAATGGAGGTCCGTCTGAATAGAGAGAGCATCACAACACACTAAATCAGTCTTTATAAATGTCAGTGCTGTTGTTCAGGTGAAAGTGTGTTAGTGGTGAAACAGCTCTGATCATTACTAGTAACCTGCTCCTTTAATCTCCCTCACTTCCTGTCTGCTGGTCATGTGACCTTGTGTGTTTGTTTCTCCTCAGGTGCATCAAACAGCAGCTGCTAAAGGTGAGAAGAGATCAGAGCAGAGACTCAGACCCACGTTAAAGTAACGACGTTAAATGAATGAATCACTGGTTTGTTTCAGCTGCAGGGATCCAGGTCACCGTGGTGGAGGCGGGATCGGACCGAGACCACAACAAGCCCCTCCCACCCAGGTGTGTTGGGTTGAAGTCCTTTTTAATGGCACATAGAATGACATTTAATACGTTTCACAAGAGTCTGACGGAAAAGCAGCAGAGTAGCTGCGGTGGCTGCGGTGGCAGCGGTGGCTGCGGTGGCTGCCGTGGCTGCCGTGGCTGCCGTGGCTGCCGTGGCAGCGGTGGCTGCCGTGGCAGCGGTGGCTGCGGTGGCTGCCTTAGCTGCATAAATTAGCACTGTCACATTAATTTAATTTCAATAGGACCTGATCCTGATCCTGATCCTGATCCTGATCCTGTTCATGTCTGAGTGTGTTTATTTGCTGTAAATAGGAAGGAAGGTTGTTGAGCAGGAAGCAGCAGGTAAATAATGTCAGATCAACAACAAGCTCAGCGGTCGGATTAAAGCTAATCTCATTCATTAACTGAGAGCTGGACTCCTGGAAACAGACCAAAAGGAGTGTGTTCAGAACCAGCTGACGACGTCTGAAGATCATTAGCCTCATGACAATAATAAAAACCATCAATAGAATCTACTCTACTGTAAACACATCGGGACTAGTTAACCATGTTATGGTTGTGTGTGTGACAGGATGATGGACTGGATCAAACAGGGTCTAGAGAAGGTGGTTCCTCAGCCAGAGATCCAGGTCCGCTCAAAGACCCAGGTCCCTGAGAGGACTGAAGCTCCACCTAAAGGTCAGCCTCAGGTCCCCGTCACACACTGAGCTCACAGTGATGTTGTGGTCTTACTGAGACTCTCCTGCTTCTTTACACAGCAGAGGCTCCGGCACCAAAACCTGATCCGGTACCAAAACCTGATCCGGCACCAAAACCTCTTCCAGCCCCAAAACCAGCCGCTGACCCTGAGAAGTGAGTGAACTCTTAGTGAGTGGTGTGACGAACGTTATGATCTATAATAACTATAACTCAGAGATATTAAGAGATATAGTTTGAGAGTTTAAATCGGCCGGGACCCCGACACCGGTACTGGCTTGAAATCGGCAGGAACCCCCGACACCGGTACTGGCTTGAAGTCGGCAGGAACCCCCGGCACGGGAACTGGCTTAAAGTCGGCTGGAACGCCCGACACGGGAACTGGCTTGAAGTCGGCAGGAACCCCCGACACGGGAACTGGCTTGAAGTCAGCAGGAACCCCCGACACCGGTACTGGCTTGAAGTCAGCAGGAACCCCCGACACCGGTACTGGCTTGAAGTCGGCAGGAACCCCCGGCACGGGAACTGGCTTGAAGTCGGCAGGAACCCCCGACACCGGTACTGGCTTGAAGTCGGCAGGAATCCCCGGCACGGGAACTGGCTTAAAGTCGGCTGGAACCCCCGACACCGGAACTGGCTTAAAGTCGGCTGGAACCCCCGACACCGGAACTGGCTTGAAGTCAGCTGGAACCCCCGACACGGGAACTGGCTTGACGTCGGATGGGACCCCGACACGGGAACTGGCTTGACGTCGGATGGGACCCCGACACGGGAACTGGCTTGACGTCGGATGGGACCCCGACACGGGAACTTGGGTAACAGAAGTTAATCCAGCAGAAACTATGAAGTCTGATAACTGACACCAAACACGAGGAGAAAGACTGGAACGTAGAACAGGAACCCGAGGCAGACGACCTGACACTGGAACAGGAAAACACACATACTAAATACACAAAGAATTGATTAACTAATGAAACTCAGGTGTGGTGGAAGAGTGACAACGGCAGGAAGTAAAACGCAACATGACACATGGGGAGAGTAACTTTTAAAATAAAACAGGAAGTAAAACCCAAGAGCATGACAGCAGGTTGATGAAAGGACCGTTGTTAAACACTGTTGGCTTTTCTGTTGTCCTCAGGTCTTCGAAGGAAGCAGAGCCGCAGCCCAAGTAGGTGGAAACATGAATCCAACATTACAACAACGTTAGAGCACGTAGCTTTAGCTGGAATCCTTCCGCCGGAAATTAAACTCCAACATCTTTAAAGGACATTTCTAGGAAACAAACCATATATCATGTATGAATACTCAGAAACATAAAAACAGATCTCAGGCGGCTTCATGTTGGCTTTGCTTATTGTTTGCAGATATTTTACAGCATGATGCCAGATGTGCCAGATGCTAGTAGCTAACATAGCTAACGTAACACTGTAAGAGATGTGAACGTGTTTGAGGATCTGAGTGTAGGACAGGTGTTGTAGGACAGGTGTTGTAGGACAGGTGTTGTAGGACAGGTGTTGTAGGAGAGGTGTTGTAGGACAGGTGTTGTAGGACAGGTGTTGTAGGAGAGGTGTTGTAGGACAGGTGTTGGAGAACAGGTGTTGTAGGACAGGTGTTGTAGGACAGGTGTTGGAGAACAGGTGTTGGAGAACAGGTGTTGTAGGAGAGGTGTTGTAAGAAAGGTGTTGTAGGACAGGTGTTGTAGGACAGGTGTTGTAGGATAGGTGTTGTAGGACAGGTGTTGGAGAACAGGTGTTGGAGAACAGGTGTTGTAGGACAGGTGTTGTAGGACAGGTGTTCGAGAACAGGTGTTGTAGGACAGGTGTTGGAGAACAGGTGTTGTAGGACAGGTGTTGTAGGACAGGTGTTGTAGGACAGGTGTTGTAGGACAGGTGTTGGAGGAGAGGTGTTGGAGAACAGGTGTTGTAGGACAGGTGTTGTAGGACAGGTGTTGTAGGAGAGGTGTTGTAAGAAAGGTGTTGTAGGACAGGTGTTGTAGGACAGGTGTTGTAGGATAGGTGTTGTAGGACAGGTGTTGGAGAACAGGTGTTGAGAACAGGCGTTGTAGGACAGGTGTTGTAGGACAGGTGTTGTAGGACAGGTGTTGTAGGACAGGTGTTGTAGGATAGGTGTTCGAGAACAGGTGTTGTAGGACAGGTGTTGGAGAACAGGTGTTGTAGGACAGGTGTTGTAGGACAGGTGTTGTAGGACAGGTGTTGTAGGACAGGTGTTGTAGGACAGGTGTTGGAGGAGAGGTGTTGGAGAACAGGTGTTGGAGAACAGGTGTTGTAGGATAGGTGTTGTAGGACAGGTGTTGGAGGACAGGTGTTGTAGGAGAGGTGTTGTAGGAGAGGTGTTGGAGGACAGGTGTTGGAGAACAGGTGTTGTAGGACAGGTGTTGTAGGAGAGGTGTTGTAGGAAAGGTGTTGTAGGACAGGTGTTGGAGAACAGGTGTTGTAGGACAGGTGTTGTAGGACAGGTGTTGTAGGATAGGTGTTGGAGAACAGGTGTTGTAGGACAGGTGTTGTAGGATAGGTGTTGTAGGACAGGTGTTGTAGGATAGGTGTTGTAGGACAGGGGTTGGAGAACAGGTGTTGTAGGACAGGTGTTGTAGGACAGGTGTTGGAGAACAGGTGTTGTGGTCTAACACCTCCCTGTTGTGTTGACAGTATGATGGGATGGATCGCCAGTGAGATCGGCCGCAGGTTACCTCAGCCCGTACTGAAGCAGGTGAGTCGCTGCAGTGTGATTCATCTCCTACATATAAATCACAGTCAGACCGTCACTGAACATGTCATCATCATCATCATCATCATCATCATCATCATCATCATCATCATGTGTGTTCTCCTCATGCAGGACGCCGGCAGCGACCAGGTGCACAGCAGTAAGTACAGCCTTTCTACCTGAACACTAGAGTCTGCTGAGCGTCACGTTGCTCTGGTATCCCCCCTCTGTTGGTAACCATGGTGACGTGTTCAGTGGGCGGAGCGTTAAGTGGAGGCAGAATCACACTCTGAACACGCTAGCTAATATTAGCATCATTTACTCTCCTTTGGTTAGCCTCCAGCTAATGTTAGCCAACTGCTAGCGTTAGCCTCCAGCTAATGTTAGCCCACTGCTAGCATTAGCCTCCAGCTAATGTTAGCCCACTGCTAGCGTTAGCCTCCAGCTAACAGCGTGACCTCATCATGACGTCATCACATTAACCTTGTTTGGATGACCTCCAGTGTCTGCAGTGATGTCACAGTGAACTCCAGGGGGTGTCAGTACACTGTGACATCACTGTTGGGTGTAGTCCCAGCTGTTAAATGACTCATTGATTGATTGATTGATTGATTGATTGATTGATTGATTGATTGATTGATTGCTTGATTGATTGATTGATTGATTGATTGATTGACAGGGGTTGGTGTCAGTGATGAGGCGGACTCTAACTGCGCTGCTCTTCTTCTGTTTCAGGGGGGGAATAAAAGGAAAAGGAAGAGCAGGACAGAGTCGCTCACACTGACACTGAAGGACAGACAGAGAGTCAGCTGGTTTACTGAACGGACTTCTACTCTAATGAACTCTATGTTATATATTATATAACTACAGACAGAGAGACTTCTACTCTAATGAACTCTATGTTATATATTATATAACTACAGACAGAGAGACTTCTACTCTAATGAACTCTCTGTTATATATTATATAACTACAGACAGAGAGACTTCTACTCTAATGAACTCTATGTTATATAGAGCTATAACTACAGACAGAGACTTCTACTCTAATGAACTCTATGTTATATAGAGCTATAACTACAGACAGAGAGACTTCTACTCTAATGAACTCTATGTTATATATTATATAACTA
>CAKALS010000027.1:1493156-1508156 GCA_916701275.1 Sebastes miniatus
AGGTCATTCGTGGAGTGGGACGGTTTGGGCTTGTAGTTTGTGATCTGTCTCAGCCCTTTCCAGACTGAGGCTGAGTCGTTGGCTGAGAACTGCTCTTCCAGTTTCTCTGAATACTGCCGTTTGGCCTCCCTCACCGCCTTGCCAAACGCGTATTTAGCCTCTTTAAAGCCCTCCCTGTCACCACTCCTAAATGCCTCTTCCTTAACCAAACGAAGCTGTTTGAGTTTGGCTGTGAACCAGGGCTTCTCGTTGTTGTAGTGAACCCTGGTGCGCGTCGGTATACAGCTGTCCTCACAGAAGCTGATATACGACGTCACAGCCTCTGCATATTCGTCCAGACTGTCAGTGGCGGTCCTAAACATCTCCCAGTCCGTGCAGTCCAGGCACTCACGCAGATCCTCCACCGCCTCGCTGCTCCACTTCTTGGTCGTCCTCACAACCGGTCTAGCCAGTTTGACCCTCTGCCTGTAAGAGGGGATGAGGTGGACCAAGACGTGGTCGGAGTTTCCCAGCGCAGCGCGGGGAACGGTGTGATATACGTCTCTGATGTTGCAGTAGCACTTGTCCAGCGTGTTCTCCTCTCTGGTCGGACATTTAATAAACTGTTTGTATTTTGGGAGCTCCTGTGATAAGTTCCCCTTGTTAAAGTCCCCAAGAACGATAACAAGAGAGTCCGGGTTTTTCCTCTCCACCTCCCGTATCTGGTCGGCAAGCAGCCGCTGCGCGAGCTCCACGTGAGCCTGAGGCGGGATGTAAACACCGACCAGAATGAAGGAGGAGAATTCACGGGGGGAATAAAATGGTTTAGAGTTGATAATAAAGGATTCCAGATCCGGAGAACATGTCCGCTGAAGCACTGTCACATCCTTGCACCAGCCGTCGTTAATGTAGAAACATATTCCCCCTCCCTTTGACTTGTGTGATAGCTCCGGGTCGCGGTCGGCTCGGAACAGCTGGAAGCCGGGCAGCTGCAGCGCAGAGTCCGGTATAGTTCCACACAACCACGACTCAGTAAAACACAAGACTGAAGAGAGGGAAAAGTCTCTGTTGGTACTGACCATCAGCAGCAACTCGTCCACTTTGTTGCACAGTGAGCGCATGTTGGAGAGGAATATCGCAGGCAGCGGAGTTTTCAGTCCTCTCTGTCTGAAGCGATTCAGCGCTCCGGAGCGCTTTCCTCTCCTGCGCTTCGCCGCTCGGCCGAGGGCCACTGCTCCCAGTAAAATGTGCATTAAATCCGCTGAAGGAGCCAGAAATGTGGGAAAAAGATCTGATGGGGTGGATTCCCTGAGGTTCAGGATGTCTTCTCTAGAGAAAACAATCCGTGAACTTTCACAAAAAACTAAAGAAACACAAAAAAACAAGAAAAACAGAGCGCACCAACTCGCCGAGGCAGCCGTAGTTAGCGCCATCTTGGAATGATTAATTCTATTTCCTCCAGAATGAGACAGAAATCATCAGAATCATCAGTTCTGTGTTCTCTGTGAGGTTGATCTGTATACAACACACACACATATATATAGAGAGAGATAATCCTCTGCCATGTGGCGTTCAGTCAGCATCGTACAGAAGAAGACGGACCTGGTGCTGGAGGACCTGGGACAGGATGAGGACCTGGGACAGGACGAGGAAGTGGGACGGGACCAGGAGGCCCAGCAGAAGGAGAAGGAGGTCAGAGAGGAGAAGCTGGTGAGCCTGACTGGAGTATAATACCTTCATAGCTTGCTAACATGCTAACGGTAGCATGTACTACCAAGGTACCCTTTGAAGGGCTGTGATGCCTAATCTGGTACTACCGTAACTTCACCACGGTACCTACCATGGGCCTGATCTTGGTACCCTCTGAAGTACCACAGTACCTCCCCCTGTATTACCATGGTACTTTAGAGGGTACCAGGATCAGTCCCATGGTAGTTACCATGACAACGGCATCAGTACTATGATATCTGTCTGTGGTTGGTTGCAGACCGGAGATGCAGAGAAGCAGGTGGACCGATGCGGTCCAGTGACGGACAGCATCAAGAAGGAGGCTGGAGGGGCGGTTCTAGCTCACATGGAGGAGAGGTCAGTGTCCCACCAGAACACTGAGGATGAAACTGTCTGCTGGTTCTGTCCAACACGTTGGTCCATAGTGAGATATCTTTGTGATTGTAGGAAGTCCTGCTAGTTGTGGGAGACTAGCAGGACTCGCAGACTGTTAGTCTTTGTTTTGTTCAGACTCTACATTTAAACGTGTTATTTCCTCTTGGTGATGAGTATCTGAGCTCCTCTCTGTTGTCTAGACTGACATCATGATGAGTATCTGAGCTCCTCTGTTGTCTAGACTGACGTCATGATGAGTATCTGAGCTCCTCTGTTGTCTAGACTGACATCATGATGAGTATCTGAGCTCCTCTCTGTTGTCTAGACTGACGTCATGATGAGTATCTGAGCTCCTCTGTTGTCTAGACTGACATCATGATGAGTATCTGAGCTCCTCTCTGTTGTCTAGACTGACGTCATGATGAGTATCTGAGCTCCTCTCTGTTGTCTAGACTGACATCATGATGAGTATCTGAGCTCCTCTCTGTTGTCTAGACTGACATCATGATGAGTATCTGAGCTCCTCTGTTGTCTAGACTGACATCATGGTGAGTATCTGAGCTCCTCTCTGTTGTCTAGACTGACATCATGGTGAGTATCTGAGCTCCTCTCTGTTGTCTAGACTGCCGCAGGACCGCCTGGAGGCGGCCCGCATCGCAGAGGAGATGGCCAGGAAGGCGGCGGAGGAGGCGGTCCGACAGCTGGAGGTGGAGCACTCAGCTAAGATCGTCATAGAAACGCTGCCAGAGTCCAACGAGCAGTAAGCCACACACATACACACACACACAAACACACACATAAACACACATAGAAACACACAGCATGTGTACAAATGAATACACATCCTGTCCAGTTCATACTTCCATACACACCAGATGATACAAGTACACACAGAGACAAACACACATCCAGACACTGTCCCTCTGTCTGTCCTCACCTGAGACCTTGTCCCTCTGTCTGTCCTCACCAGACTGCCCAACATCCTGGAGGAGGAGAACGAGGACGACCCGGAGTAAGTCCCACCGCCGGCCCGCTGTAGGTCCAGTTAGCTGCTCATCGCTGCCGCTGCTGCAGCTGCTCTGGTGACATCTCTGACTATCGACTGGTGACATCTCTGACTATCGACTGGTGACATCGCTGACTACCGACTGGTGACATCTCTGACTATCGACTGGTGACATCTCTGACTATCGACTGGTGACATCTCTGACTATCGACTGGTGACATCGCTGACTACCGACTGGTGACATCGCTGACTACCGACTGGTGACATCTCTGACTATCGACTGGTGACATCTCTGACTATCGACTGGTGACATCACTGACTATCGACTGGTGACATCACTGACTACCGACTGGTGACATCACTGACTACCGACTGGTGACATCTCTGACTATTGACTGGTGACATCACTGACTACCGACTGGTGACATCTCTGACTATCGACTGGTGACATCACTGACTACCGACTGGTGACATCTCTGACTACCGACTGGTGACATCACTGACTACCGACTGGTGACATCTCTGACTACCGACTGGTGACATCACTGACTACCGACTGGTGACATCACTGACTACCGACTGGTGACATCACTGACTACCGACTGGTGACATCACTGACTACCGACTGGTGACATCACTGACTACCGACTGGTGACATCTCTGACTATCGACTGGTGACATCTCTGACTACCGACTGGTGACATCTCTGACTACCGACTGGTGACATCTCTGACTACCGACTGGTGACATCACTGACTACCGACTGGTGACATCACTGACTACCGACTGGTGACATCACTGACTACCGACTGGTGACATCTCTGACTACCGACTGGTGACATCACTGACTACCGACTGGTGACGCCGTAACGACTCACTGCATGTTGGCTTCTACTCTCATTCCACCTCCAGTACATCCCTGTAACCCTAACCCTGGTCTAGGGAGGGTTTCCTGGTCTAGAGAGGGTTTCCTGGAATAGAGAGGGTCTCACCTGTCTCACCTGTCTCAACTGCTTCACCTGTCTCACCTGTCTCACCTGTCTCACCTGTCTCACCTGCTTCACCTGTCTCACCTGCTTCACCTGTCTCATCTGTCTCACCTGTCTGGCTGTCTCACCTGTCTCACCTGTCTGGCCTGTCTCACCTGCTTCACCTGTCTCACCTGCATCACCTGCTTCACCTGTCTCACCTGTCTCATCTGCCTCACCTGTCTCACCTGTCTCACCTGTCTCACCTGCTTCACCTGTCTCACCTGTCTCACCTGTCTCACCTTTCTCACCTGTCTCACCTGCTTCACCCGTCTCACCTGTCTCACCTGCTTCACCTGTCTCACCTGCTTCACCTGTCTCACCTGTCTCACCTGTCTCACCTGGTTCACCCGTCTCACCTGTCTCACCTGCTTCACCTGTCTCACCTGCTTCACCTGTCTCACCTGTCTCACCTGCTTCACCTGTCTCACCTGCTTCACCTGTCTCACCTGCTTCACCTGTCTCACCTGTCTCACCCGTCTCACCCGTCTCACCCGGCTCTCCGTCTTACCTGTCTCACCTGTCTCACCTGTCTCACCCGTCTCACCCCTCTCACCTGTCTCACTCGGCTCTCCGTCTCCACCGTTCAGGCTGCAGAACCTGCAGGAGGAGAGTGAGGACAGCCCAGACAATAGGAGTCCAGAGGAGAATATGAGAAGCGCTGTTGAGGAAGAGAATAAGTCCAGTAACCTGTGAGCTCAGACTAGAGGACTAGAGGACTAGAGGACTAGAGGACTAGAGGACTAGAGATAGAGGCAGTGAGACGGAGGGACGCTCCCATACTGCTCATCATCTGGAGACCTTCACCTGGGAATCTGGTTAAAGGTCCAGTGTGGAACATCTGAACATTGAAACTGTAGTGTTTCTTCTTTTTCTTGAGTCGCCTTTTTGACGACCTTAACGTGCTCAAAAAGAAGTTAAACTTGGCACGCTTATCAGACGCGGTGAAAAATGTTATATTTTAAGGCTCTCGTGCTCGGCTGTTGCAAAATGACTCGCTAGCGCCCCCTAGAAAGATGGAAAAGTTGAGCCCCTCGCTCCGGTTTCACCTACAAGTATGAAATTTGGCAGATAGATGTAACATGTGGAGACAAACAAAAGAGCCTCTTGGAGGTATACCCAAAACTCAACAGGAAGTCAGCCATTTTGAATTTAATGTACGATTTTCGCCCATTTTTAGCGTTTTATAGGCCGTGTACTTTAACGAACTCCTCCTACAGATTCCATCAGATCGACTTGAAATTTGGTCAGGACCATCTTTAGACCTTATGGATGAAAGGTTATTCAATTGGTGAGTTTTCACTGAACTACCTGACCGTGGCGTGGCGGCAATTTTGAGCCATTCGCCATGAAACAGGAAGTTGTTGTAACTCAACTGTACATAGTCCGATCTGCCCCACATTTCTCAGGCATGATGGTGGTCCAATTCAATTCAATTAAATTTGTTTTTATAAAGCGTCAAATCATAACAGCAGTTATCTCAAGACACTTTATATATAGACCGTACTCTATAGCTTAGAGACCCAACAAGAGATCCCACCATGAGCATTGCACCGGAGCACGCTGTGGCCAGGAAAACTCCCTGTTTAGCGGATAGAAACCTGGAGCAGAACCGGGCTCTAGGTGGGCAGCCATCTGCCGAGACCGGCTGGGGGGAGAGAGAGAGAGAGAGAGAGAGAGAGAGCAATACAAGTAGGACTAATAACAAAAACCAATAGTAGTGGATGTAAAAGAGTGATATTACAACTATCGGAAGTTATGTCATTGGGTCGTCCTCAGACGGGCTTTCAAGAGGAGCTTCCAGCTGTCTCAGTCCACCATACATCTGGCTAGCTCGCCAGCACTGTCCAGCATCTCTCCTCAGTACGTCCATGTGTGTTGGTGTGGGACGTCCCTGTGATCGATGCCCTTGCGTTGGTTCCTACAGCACCAGCTTGCTTGCTGGGAGTTCTTGATGTCTTTGGCAGTGACCGAGAAGTGTTATTCTCCAGGCTGCCACATTGTCCAGTCCTGAGAACATTTACACGTCAATATAGATTCATAGCCCCGCCCCAAGACGTTAGCCACGCCCCCTGTCATGACTCATTGACCGTTTGTTGTGGAGTCTTGTGTGAGGCGTCGTTGCACTCATCAGAGTTCCGGGTTCATTGTGCCTGGCCACAGCAGTCGGCGTCCCGCCAGCACCCCTGATGCGCAGGAAGGTGCGTGGGCCCGTTCATCGCCGCTCGCAGCTTTAATTAATGTTATATTCCATTTATGCCATTAAATCCCTCTGAATGTTACACACTGATCCTTTAATATCACTCTAATATTGATTCTCTTGAGGTCAGTCAGAAGGATGTCATGTTCTGGTATGGGTTGCGTACTTCCTGTCCATCAGCTTGCACTTAGAGCTTTTACTTCGGTACGATCACATCTCCTCAGCTTCTTACTTCTCATGGCTTCTTAGAGCGACCTGAAGTCCTGCCCTGTTTCAGGCTCGTATCTGGACTCCTCCAGTATATCAGCGAGGTCTGGTCCACTGTTCTGGAACCAGTACTGAACCAGCCAGAGGCCTTTCTAGCTCCCTAGAATAAACTGTCCTGACAGGGCCAGTGCACACCTTTAAAAGATGGGCTTCACCACCCATACCAAGCCATTGGGTTGGTACGGTGTACCAGTCCACCTCATATTGAACAGGTACGTCAACCAAGGCAGACCAATCAGTTCCATTATTTCTCACCTACCCCGGACATCTGGCCACCTCTGAGCATGTTGGCTCCCTCGGTGTCGTCTGCCACGGAGGTGGGCGAGGTTTCCTCCCAGTCTGATAACTCCTCCTCATCCTCCAGAGCTGAGCCTGAAGGGGAAGTTCCTCATTTATCAGTCAATCCATGTTACAACCCGGTTCTGAGCTCCGGGTACTGACAGAAAGAATGATCAAAGAATGATCCGGGAGTGATCCGGATGCTTCTGGGATCTCCCTGTGGAGGTAAATCAGGCAGGTCCAGAACACACTCACCCTTAAATCACCAGTTTGACCAGGGAACCAAGAACACCTGGTCTACCTGTTGCCACTGCGACCCAGACCCAGTGACCCAGTGACCCAGTGACCCAGTGACCCAGTGACCCAGTGACCCAGACCCAGTGACCCAGACCCAGTGACCCAGACCCAGTGACCCAGTGACCCAGGGACCCAGACCCAGTGACCCAGACCCAGTGACCCAGTGACCCAGTGACCCAGTGACCCAGACCCAGTGACCCAGTGACCCAGTGAGTGGCAGGAGACGGATAGAAGGACTTCTTTCATTTGTCTTTTTTAAACAGTTGAAACACAGTTCAATGTTTTCTGGTCGGTGTTCTGAGCTCAGTGGGTCTCCAGCCCGCCGGGTCGCTGTACCAGACTGATGAGCAATGACACACCTGAGTGCAACGGTCTGATTCCAGGTGTTCGCCAAAGGCCAAAGTTTTGCTAACTGGAACTGACATCCAGAAACCTGGCAGCCATATATGGGCCAGGGCTAACTCACATTTCGTTTCCCGGTACCAGAACACAGCTGAGTTGGTCTAAAGCTGGTTAGACACGGTACGATTTTAGCCCGTTTCTGGAACGAATTTTGAGCCGCACGACTCATTTTAGAGTCGGGGGGAACCGAGGACCGATTAACTCCTCCCGACCGGCCATCGGACAGTCGGATGAAGCTCTGACATGTCAGAAACTTTGGTCGTCCGTCTACAGACTCTTACACAGTTGAAGCCAGAATGGGACCGTACAGTGTGGTCACTCAGGTCGTAGCTGATGATCGGACCATACAGTGTGGTCACTCAGGTCGTAGCTGACTATCGGACAGTACAATGTGGTCACTCAGGTCGTAGCTGATGATAGGACTGTACAGTGTGGTCACTCAGGTTGTAGCTGACTATCGGACCGTACAGTGTGATCACTCAGGTCGTAGCTGATGATCGGACCGTACAGTGTGATCACTCAGGTCGTAGTTGATGATCGGACCGTACAGTGTGATCACTCAGGTCGTAGCTGATGATCGGACCGTACAGTGTGATCACTCAGGTCGTAGCTGATGATCGGATCATGCAGTGTGATCACTCAGGTCGCGGTTGATGATCGGACCGTACAGTGTGATCACTCAGGTCGAGGTTGATGATCGGATCGTACAGTGTGATCACTCAGGTCGTAGCTGATGATCGGACCATGCAGTGTGATCACTCAGGTCGTAGCTGATGATCGGATCATGCAGTGTGATCACTCAGGTCGTAGCTGATGATCGGACCGTACAGTGTAATCACTCAGGTCGTAGCTGATGATCGGATCATGCAGTGTGATCACTCAGGTCGCGGTTGATGATCGGACCGTACAGTGTGATCACTCAGGTCATAGCTGATGATCGGATCGTAGAGTGTGATCACTCAGGTCATAGCTGATGATCGGACCATGCAGTGTGATCACTCAGGTCGTAGCTGATGATCGGATCGTACAGTGTGATCACTCAGGTCATAGCTGATGATCGGACCATGCAGTGTGATCACTCAGGTCGTAGCTGATGATCGGATCATGCAGTGTGATCACTCAGGTCGTAGCTGATGATCGGACTGTACAGTGTGATCACTCAGGTCGTAGCTGATGATCGGATCATGCAGTGTGATCACTCAGGTCGTGATGAGGTCTTCAATACGTTGAACTGTCCATTTATCTTAGCTTAGCTTCCTTAGCTCTAGGTAAGCTAGGAACGAGGGCGGGATTTCAGTACTAAATAGTTTCTTTTTGGCCAAACATCTGCATCTGCTGCATCTGCTGCATCTGCTGCATCTGCTGCATCTGTCTGTCTCTTTGCCTCTCAGTGTCTTCTCACAGTTGAATTTATTTTGTGTTGCTTTTCACCAACTTTCCTCTGAATCAGGGCTGACCTCCAGAGGTAGGTCTTTACAGCCAGTACAATGAATTATATATATATATAAACTGGAAAAACAAAGTTTGTTAACTTGTGTTTGGTGGATTATTTCTCTGTTGTTCCAATGCTAATGGTCATTGTATTTTACATCGTTGGAAAGCCTGTTTATTTACCTTCACAATGATGTCACACTTGTAAGGATCATGCATTTGTGGGATGAGCAGCACAGCTGATTATGTGGGGAGCGCCCAAGAACAATGTTCCAAAATGCTCTGCCAATGGTAAACAGTGTATTCTCATAAGGCTACCAGGAAGCCTGCAATGACTGCCCTTCACCGTCAGGCCCGTTGGCGCTGGTGTCGACAACACAGACAATGGAACCTGAACATGTGGGGGAATGTCATGTTCAGTGATGAGTCCAGGTTCTGTCTGCCAAAGTTGGATGGCAGGTCAAAGTATGGAGACGATGTGGAGAACGCTCTGCTGATTGTTGAACCGATGGAGTAACAGCTTTTGGTGGGGGCAGTGTCATGGTGTGGGGGGGGGGGGGGGGGCAACTCCCTCACTGGCAAAACAAGGCTTGTCATCATTGAAGGCCATCTCAATGCAGGGAGATATCAGGATGAGATTCTGCAGCCAGTGGTGATCCCATATCTCCACAATCTGGGACCTAACTTCATCCTCCAAGAAACAACGCCCCCCCCCCACAGAGCCAGGGTTATCACAGACTACCTCCACAATGTGGGAGTAGAGAGAATGGAACGGCCTGCCAAGAGTCCAGACCTCAACCCAATTCAACACTTGTGGGATCAGCTTGGGCGTGCTGTACGTGTTAGAGTGACCAACACAACCACGCTGGCTGACCTGCAACCAATCCTGGTTGAGGAATGGAACGCCATCCCACAGCAACGTGTGACCAGGTTGGTGACCAGCATGAGGAGGAGGTGCCAGGCTGTTGTGGCTGCGTATGGATCTTCCACCTCTACTGAGGCTCCTGACGGTGGATTCAATCAATCAATATGTCTTGTTTGTTCCTTGTTACTGATAGAGAGTTCAATCATCCACCAAACAACTCACAACAAGAGTCAACACCAACAGGAGAATACACTGTTTACCATTGGCAGAGCATTTTGGAAAATTTTTCTTGGGCGCTACCCACATAATCAGCTGTGCTGCTCATCCCACTAATGCATGATCCTTACAAGTGTGACATCATTGTGAAGGTCAATAAACAGGCTTTCCAACCATGTAAAATACAATGACCATTAGCATTGATACAACAGAGAAATAATCCACCAAACACAAGTTTACTAACTTTGTTTTTCCAGTTTATATATATATATATATATATATATACATATGTATATATATATGTATATAACTCAAGTATAGTATGTATAGTAAGTATATGTATAGTACTCAGAGTATATATATATATATATGTATATATATATATATACACAAAGTCAACTCAACAGTTAAACAGGAGAGTCCGTCATGTGAGCGCTCTACGTCCTGTTACACCGAGGACGCCGGTGGAGGATCAGTTCTTCGGGAGGTTTATCATCATGTCTCTTGTCCTTCTTCACCAGGAGTCTGATGGACGTCTGTCCGGCTGAAGACGACGTCAGTCCTTCATCAACGGCGGTGGAGCCGGCGTCGGAGAGGAGAGACCTGGAGAGTCCCGTCTCCCAAACCGTCACCCAACAACCAGAGTCGTCACCAGCTCCAGCAGCCGCAGATCAGGTGGTGTATGGGTTCCTGGTTACATGTCCACCGGGGCCACAGAGCCTCCGGCGTCCCGGCCGGTCTCCTGAGAACTACGTTCCCGTACGAAGACGTGTTTTTAAGACTTCTAACCACACCGACGCAGACAGGCAGAGAATGTCTGTTGGCCGTGAGGAGAAACCTGCACCGGGTATAAAGATCCAAACGGTTCCTGGTCACGGTTCCTGGCCACGGTTACTGGTCACGGTTCCTGGTCAGGGTTCCTCATCACGGTTCCTGGTCATGGTTCCTGGCCACGGTTCCTGATCAGGGTTCCTGGTCAGCTCATATCCGTGTGACTGTCCTTGTGGAAAGTAGAACCGAAGCTTCAGAAATAGTTTGACAAAACAGTCCAGACTCAAGGTCCACTTGCTGGTTTGTTTTCTGGAGCTTTCAACTGTGCAGACACCTTCTGCTTCTTCAGACTATAGAAACACATTCTGCTTCTACAGACTATAGAAACACCTTCTGCCTCTTTAGACTATAGAAACACCTTCTGCCTCTTCAGACTATAGAAACACCTTCTGCCTCTTTAGACTATAGAAACACCTTCTGCCTCTTTAGACTATAGAAACACCTTCTGCTTCTTCAGACTATAGAAACACCTTCTGCCTCTTCAGACTATAGAAACACCTTCTGCCTCTACAGACTATAGAAACACCTTCTGCCTCTTCAGACGGTGTGATTCTACAGACTGTGTGATTCAGACGGTGTGATTCAGACTGTGTGATTCTACAGACGGTGTGATTCAGACGGTGTGATTCAGACGGTGTGATTCTACAGACGGTGTGATTCAGACGGTGTGATTCTACAGACGGTGTGATTCAGACGGTGTGATTCTACAGACTGTGATTCAGACTGTGTGATTCAGACTGTGATTCTACAGACGGTGTGATTCAGACGGTGTGATTCTACAGACTGTGTGATTCTACAGATGGTGTGATTCTACAGACGGTGTGATTCTACAGACTGTGTGATTCTACAGACGGTGTGATTCTACAGACGGTGTGATTCTACAGACTGTGTGATTCTACAGACTGTGTGATTCTACAGACAGTGTGATTCTACAGACTGTGATTCTACAGACGGTGTGATTCTACAGACGGTGTGATTCTACAGACGGTGTGATTCTACAGACTGTGTGATTCAGACGGTGTGATTCTACAGACGGTGTGATTCTACAGACTGTGTGATTCAGACTGTGTGATTCTACAGATGGTGTGATTCTACAGACGGTGTGATTCTACAGACGGTGTGATTCTACAGACTGTGTGATTCTACAGACGGTGTGATTCTACAGACTGTGTGATTCTACAGACTGTGTGATTCTACAGACGGTGTGATTCAGACGGTGTGATTCTACAGACGGTGTGATTCTACAGACTGTGTGATTCAGACTGTGTGATTCTACAGATGGTGTGATTCTACAGACGGTGTGATTCTACAGACTGTGATTCTACAGATGGTGTGATTCTACAGACGGTGTGATTCTACAGACTGTGTGATTCTACAGACGGTGTGATTCTACAGACTGTGTGATTCTACAGACTGTGTGATTCTACAGACGGTGTGATTCTACAGACTGTGTGATTCTACAGACGGTGTGATTCAGACGGTGTGATTCTACAGACGGTGTGATTCAGACGGTGTGATTCTACAGACGGTGTGATTCTACAGACTGTGTGATTCAGACGGTGTGATTCTACAGACGGTGTGATTCTACAGACAGTGTGATTCAGACGGTGTGATTCTACAGACGGTGTGATTCAGACTGTGTGATTCAGACTGTGTGATTCTACAGACGGTGTGATTCAGACGGTGTGATTCTACAGACTGTGTGATTCTACAGACGGTGTGATTCAGACGGTGTGATTCTACAGACGGTGTGATTCTACAGACGGTATGATTCAGACGGTGTGATTCTACAGACGGTGTGATTCAGACTGTGTGATTCAGACTGTGTGATACTACAGACGGTGTGATTCTACAGACGGTGTGATTCAGATGGTGTGATTCTACAGACGGTGTGATTCAGACTGTGTGATTCTACAGACGGTGTGATTCAGACGGTGTGATTCTACAGACGGTGTGATTCAGACTGTGTGATACTACAGATGGTGTGATTCTACAGACGGTGTGATTCAGACGGTGTGATTCTACAGACGGTGTGATTCTACAGACTGTGTGATTCAGACGGTGTGATTCAGACGGTGTGATTCTACAGACTGTGTGATTCAGACGGTGTGATTCTACAGACGGTGTGATTCAGACGGTGTGATTCTACAGACTGTGTGATTCTACAGACGGTGTGATTCAGACGGTGTGATTCTACAGACGTTGTGATTCTACAGACGGTGTGATTCAGACGGTGTGATTCTACAGACTGTGTGATTCTACAGACGGTGTGATTCAGACGGTGTGATTCTACAGACGTTGTGATTCTACAGACGTTGTGATTCTACAGACGGTATGATTCAGACGGTGTGATTCTACAGACGGTGTGATTCAGACGGCGTGATTCTACAGACGGTGTGATTCAGACGGTGTGATTCTACAGACTGTGTGATTCTACAGACGGTATGATTCAGACGGTGTGATTCTACAGACGGTATGATTCAGACGGTGTGATTCTACAGACTGTGTGATTCTACAGACGGTATGATTCAGACGGTGTGATTCTACAGACTGTGTGATTCTACAGACGGTATGATTCAGACGGTGTGATTCTACAGACGGTGTGATTCAGACGGTGTGATTCTACAGACGGTGTGATTCAGACGGTGTGATTCTACAGACGCTGTGATTCAGACGGTGTGATTCAGACTGTGTGATTCAGACTGTGTGATTCAGACTGTGTGATTCTACAGACGGTGTGATTCAGACGGTGTGATTCTACAGACGGTGTGATTCTACAGACGGTATGATTCAGACGGTGTGATTCTACAGACTGTGTGATTCTACAGATGGTATGATTCAGACGGTGTGATTCTACAGACGGTGTGATTCAGACGGTGTGATTCTACAGACGGTGTGATTCTACAGACTGTGTGATTCTACAGACGGTATGATTCAGACGGTGTGATTCTACAGACGGTATGATTCAGACGTTGTGATTCTACAGACGTTGTGATTCTACAGACGGTATGATTCAGACGGTGTGATTCTACAGACGGTGTGATTCAGACGGCGTGATTCTACAGACGGTGTGATTCAGACGGTGTGATTCTACAGACTGTGTGATTCTACAGACGGTATGATTCAGACGGTGTGATTCTACAGACTGTGTGATTCTACAGACGGTATGATTCAGACGGTGTGATTCTACAGACTGTGTGATTCTACAGATGGTATGATTCAGACGGTGTGATTCTACAGACGGTGTGATTCTGACGGTGTGATTCTACAGACGGTGTGATTCAGACGGTGTGATTCTACAGACGGTGTGATTCAGACGGTGTGATTCAGACTGTGTGATTCAGACTGTGTGATTCAGACTGTGTGATTCTACAGACGGTGTGATTCAGACGGTGTGATTCTACAGATGGTGTGATTCTACAGACTGTGTGATTCTACAGATGGTATGATTCAGACGGTGTGATTCTACAGACGGTGTGATTCAGACGGTGTGATTCTACAGACTGTGTGATTCTACAGACTGTGTGATTCTACAGACTGTGTGATTCTACAGACGGTGTGATTCAGACGGTGTGATTCTACAGACTGTGTGATTCTACAGACGGTATGATTCAGACGGTGTGATTCTACAGACGGTGTGATTCAGACGGTGTGATTCAGACGGTGTGATTCTACAGACGGTGTGATTCAGATGGTGTGATTCTACAGACGGTGTGATTCAGACTGTGTGATACTACAGACGGTGTGATTCTACAGACGGTGTGATTCAGACGGTGTGATTCTACAGACGGTGTGATTCTACAGACTGTGTGATTCAGACGGTGTGATTCAGACGGTGTGATTCTACAGACTGTGTGATTCAGACGGTGTGATTCTACAGACGGTGTGATTCAGACTGTGTGATTCTACAGACGGTGTGATTCAGACGGTGTGATTCTATAGACTGTGTGATTCTACAGACGGTGTGATTCAGACGGTGTGATTCTACAGACGTTGTGATTCTACAGACGGTGTGATTCAGACGGTGTGATTCTACAGATTGTGTGATTCTACAGACGTTGTGATTCTACAGACGTTGTGATTCTACAGATGGTAT
>CAKALS010000027.1:1510656-1515656 GCA_916701275.1 Sebastes miniatus
ATATTATATTATACTATACTATATTATATTATATTATATTATATTATATTATATTAGTTATAGGGATACTAATGTTTCTCATGTTTGACTGTTTCTCCGTCCAGTTCCCGTCATTTGTTCTCCGATAGCGAGCGTTCTGCTTCGGTTCCCGCTCGCTGCCGAGTGTCTGGAGAGCTGCAGGAAGCTGCTGCACCAGCTTTACCTCGCCCTCCCCACGCTGTCCCTGCCGCCGCCGCCGCCAGAGCTCGCCCAGCTAATGCAGCTCCCCGAGCGGGCGCGACGGTGCTGCGTGAGCATCGTCAGCCGCTTCACGAGCCTGAACTCCAACTCCCAGCATCCTCAGCAGCCGTAGCCCCGCCCTCCTCCAGCACACCTGTAGACTATGACCTCATAGAGTAGACGGAAACCTTTACAGTGCCAAACAAGAACATCCCACATCCTCCTCGCCATCACTCCCATCATGCACTGCTGCTCTGCACTGCTTCACCGTGAGCTGCCAGCTGACCACGCCGCAGGTGATCTGACAGGAAGTGGATGTTGTGCTCTGTTCCCTCCGCTGTCTTTATAGACCTGTCTCTATATCCTGACGACAGGTGTCCTGCCTCCTGCTGGCGCTCCTCACGGACCAATCAGAGAGCAGCAGTCTCTACAGCAGCTGATCACATATTGATGTTACCGTATTGATGATCTCCTCTCTGTCCCTCAGGGAGCCGTGGTGGAGGACCCGGTGGAGCTCCGGTGCTGAGGGTGGAGGATGTGGATCAGGATGTGGGGGGGCAGAGAAAAGGCCTGAACATCCCCAAAATCATCACAACGACAGAACCCGAGTTCAGCACGCTGAGCATCCCGCCGTCCAAGTTCAGGTAACCCCAGAACCCGAGTTCAGCACGCTGAGCGTCCCGCCGTCCAAGTTCAGGTAACCCCAGAACCCGAGTTCAGCACGCTGAGCGTCCCGCCGTCCAAGTTCAGGTAACCCCAGAACCCGAGTTCAGCACGCTGAGCGTCCCGCCGTCCAAGTTCAGGTAACCCCAGAACCGACGGGGCGCCGTGACGGGGCGCCGTGATGGGGCGCCGTGACGGGGCGCCGTGACGGGGCGCCGTGACGGCGACAACACTGAAAAATGTTCTATTATAAAATAGCAGCGACTGTAGAAGTGGACGCCGTCACCGTGGTAACGGCTGTTGGTCTGTGGGCGTTATGACGCCTCGAGTTCGCCATTCTGGGCGCCATCATCTTGGTGACTCGAGAGGGCGGAGCTAACTACAGCTCAACGCTGAATAACATGAATAAGAAGTGAAACTGAAGATGTCCTGATGTCCCCCTCTGTGTCCCCCTGCTGTGTCCCCCTGCTGTGTCCTCCTGCTGTGTCCACCTCTGTGTCCCCCTGCTGTGTCCCCCTCTGTGTCCTCCTGCTGTGTCCCCCTGCTGTGTCCCCCTGCTGTGTCCCCCTGCTGTGTCCCCCTGTTGTGTCCCCCTCAGCACTGCAGGTGATCCGGGTGCAGAGGAGGACGAGGAGGAACTGTCGAGGACCGGTCTGAAGACCTGGTCCAGTCAGGGAGACCTGCTGACTGCAGACGATGAGTGAGAGAAACCACACAAACACACTTAGTCCTCCAGGTCGGTGTCCTCTGTCCTCCATGTTTACTGTCCTGCTGTTGTCCTGCAGGATGCGTCCTCTGTCAGCCGCCAGCGTCGGCAGCGTGGTGATCCAGGACCGTCTGAGCGAACTCGTCAGGCTCTTTAAAGGTCGAACAGAGAAGCAGAGAGACCGGCTGGTGGACCCCGACGAGTCTGAGGAGGAGAGTCCTTCAGCCTGTAAGAACTCCTCACGTTGATGTCTTCGTCTCTTCACGTCCTCATGTTGTTGTCTTCGTCTCTTCACGTCCTCACTTGGATGTCTTCGTCTCTTCACGTCCTCATGTTGTTGTCTTCGTCTCTTCACGTCCTCATGTTGTTGTCTTCGTCTGATCTCTGCAGCCCCAAGCAAAGCTCCTCCTCCTCCTCCTCCTCCTCCTCCTCCACCAGAGAAGAAGGATGATGCTCCGGCAGCGGCAGCAGAAGAAGAAGAGGAAGAGGAAGAGGAGGAGAAGGAGTTCGTGCTCCCGTTTCAGCTGTTGGGTCAGCCGGTGAAACTGCCCAAACTGCCCAAACTGCCCAAACTACCCAAACTACCCAAACTGCCCCCGCTGCCCGACTGGCTCCGAGTCATCGTGGAGTACCGCTTCCCCTCCAGCATGGACCCCTTCACCGGTGAGACACCTCTCCTGTCCGGGACTGTAGGTGTCTCACCAGGACGGTAGTCTAGTAGGATCTCCTGGAAGTAGAAAGTAGCATGAAGTGGAAACACTCCGGTGATGTACCAGTCCGGTAGTTGAGTAAATGTGACGTTGACCTGATGTGATGAGGACTTCCTGTCTCCGTGTCCACAGACCTGACCTACGTGATCTGGCTCTTCATCGTGGTGGCGGCGTGGAACTGGAACGTGTGGTTGATCCCCGTCCGCTGGGCGTTCCCCTACCAGACCTCTGAAAACATCCACTTGTGGCTGCTGATGGACTACACCTGCGACCTCATCTACATCACCGACATCCTGGTGTTCCAGCCCCGGCTGCAGTTCGTCCGCGGAGGAGACATCGTGGTCGGTGACATCGGCACAAACACAAACATCCGTCTCTGTAACTGGAGCTCCGTTAACCTGCAGCTGTCTCATTTCAGTGTGATAAGAAGGACATGAGAGAGAACTACCAGACCACCGAGAAGTTCAAGGTAAGACCAGAACCTGGCAGAACCTCACTCACTCATCTTTAACCTCTTATCCGGGTCGGGTCGGGGGGGCAACAGCTCCAGCAGGGGACCCCAAACTTCCCTTTCCCGGGCCACATTAACCAGCTCTGACTGGTGCCCGAACCACCTCAGCTGCTCCTTTCAACGCAAAGGAGTAGCGGCTCTACTCCGAGTCCCTCACGGAGGACTGAGCTTCTCACCCTATCTCTAAGGGAGACGCCAGACACCCTCCTGAGGAAACCCATTACAGACGCTTGTACCCGCGATCTAGTTCTTTGGGTCCCCTCACTCGGGAACAAGACCCCGAGGTACTTGAACTCCTTCACTTGGGGTAAGGACTCATTCCCTACCCGGAGTAGGCAATCCACCGGTTTCCTGCTGAGAACCACGGCCTCAGATTTAGAGGTGCTGATCTTCAACCCGGCCGCTTCACACTCGGCTGTGAACGGATCCAGTGAGTGCTGGAGGTCGCAGACCGATGATGCCAACAGGACCACATCATCTGCAAAAAGCAGCGATGAGATCCTCAGCACACCGAACTGTAAACCCTCCTCCCCCCCGACTACGCCTCCATATCTTGTCCATGAATATCACCAACAGGACTGGTGACAGAGCGCCGCCCTGGCGGAGGCCAACCCCCACCGGACAGAACCTGTCAAACATACGTACACACCAGGCTGACTCTTAAGCCGTGGTTCCCGACCCCCAGGGGGTCGCAGGGTCATTCACAAGAAGAACATTTACAGATATATATATAAATCTCTACCTCAGAAACTATGAGGAGCACAATCAAGTCTTTGGGCTCTACGGTGGTTGAAGTGGAAACAATCAGTGCCGGTAATCTCTGATCCAGATGTTGTTGTCTGATTCCTGTTTATTCATTATGTCTTTAATCATGTTAAACTGAGTCCGTCAGAACCAGCTGGGGTTTATTGTTATATTATTATTATACCTGCGTTATGTTTCTTCTGTTGTAGTCCTATAATACTCCAATAATATTCACACTGGAACATTCTAGGGTTAAGAAGGTGTGTTATCTGTAGCCTGTAGTATAGTATATACCATACTACAGTATGGTATATACCATACTGTAGTATAGTAGATATACTGTATATCTACTATACTACAGTATATATCATACTACAGTATAGTCAGGTATCAGTCAGGATGCTCCTACGTGTTATACACGGACACATTGTGAGTTTATACGCTGAGTAAAGACAGCAGGAGACGTGAAGCTTTGTGACGCGTTGAAGACGTCTTCTGGACGTGTGTCTCTGCAGATGGACGTCCTCAGTCTCTTCCCCATGGAGATCTTCTACTACTTCACTGGAGTCAACTCTCTGCTGAGGTTCCCTCGTCTGCTGAAGGTCAGAATCACTTTGATATCTCCACACTGAGAGATGAATATCAAATATCGGGCGGCTGGTTAGCTCAGTCGGTAGAGCGAGCGCCCATGTATGGCCAAGGCTCAGTCCTAGCAGCGGTGGACCCGGGTTTGAATCCGGCCTGTGGTCCTTTCTGCATGTCATTTCTCTCTCTCCCCCTTTCCAACACTCTATCCACTGTCCTATCAATAAATGCTTAAAAATCACCCCAAAAAATAACTTAAAAAAAAAAGTATCAAATATCAAATATAATAAAGTTGTTAAACTTGTGTTTGGTGGATTATTTCTCTGTTGTATCAATGCTAATGGTCATTGTATTCTACATCGTTGGAAAGCCTGTTTATTTACCTTCACAATGATGTCACACTTGAGGATTGGTTGCAGGTCAGCCAACGAGGTTGTGTTGTTCCCTCAATGATGTCACTAACAAAACAAGGCTTGTCATCATTGAAGGCCATCTCAATGCAGTGAGATGTCGGGATGAGATTCTGCAGCCAGTGGTGATCCCATATCTCCACAATCTGGGACCTAACTTCATCCTCCAAGAAACAACGCCCCCCCCCCCACAGAGCCAGGGTTATCACAGACTACCTCCACAATGTGGGAGTAGAGAGAATGGAACGGCCTGCCAAGAGTCCACACCTCAACCCAACTCAACACTTGTAGGATCAGCTTGGGCGTACTGTATGTGTTAGAGTGACCAACACAACCACGCTGGCTGACCTGCAACCAATCCTGGTTGAGGAATGAAACGCCATCCCACAGCAACGTGTGACCAGATTGGTGACCAGCATGAGGAGGAGGTGCCAGGCTGTTGTGGCTGCGTA
>CAKALS010000027.1:1526420-1548920 GCA_916701275.1 Sebastes miniatus
CAAGCCTTGTTACATGGGCGCCCGCTCTACCAACTGAGCTAACCCAGGCGCCCCTGACTGCTGTAGTTTGAACATGTTATTATGGCGTTATTATCGTGTCTCAAAGAAAGCATCAGTTGGTCATGTGATCAGGAAGCTGCTGTTGTCTTCAGGTTGTCCTGTGTGGACGGTGTTTACTGTCCTCTGACATCACGGCGTCTCATGAGCCGAGACACACGGCCGGGTCTGTAGAGACCACTAGAACCTCCTCCAGGATGACCTGTCACTGCTCCTCTGGATCCTCCCTGTCAATGGGACTCTAGTATTGGAGGCTTGGTACCATGTGACCGTTTGACCCGGTTTCCTGTTGTGACCCGGTCCCCCTCATCATGTCGCTGGACTGTACAGTTCCTCTTTTGTTGCTGCTGAACCGGTCCCAGAAACAGTCCCTGTTTTACAGTCCGCTTCAGGACCGACGGGTCGGCTCGGAGTACAGGGGAGTTCTGACCCAGCTTCATGATTCAGACTGTCGGCTCCCTCTCAGGATCCCCGGGTCGGTCACGTATACGGTAACTTCATGTCCTGGAGTCGGTTACGGAGCTCTGAACTCTCAACAATCACTATAAATCACAATACTTAGTTATGTAACTGAGTTCATGTGAAGTCCTGCAGATATTAAACATGATGGAGTATCATCATGTTACATCATCAGCAGCAGATGGTCTGAGGACGGAGGGAGGGACGGAGGGAGGAGGTGAAGAGACGACCTGCCTCAGCTTTAATCTGCTGGAAGGTCACGTGATAACAGAGAGACCTGCTGCTCGTCCAATCACAACGCAGACTGAACTACCGACCAGCTAACGAAGCAGCCGGAGGACGGAGATGAAACACAGGAGCTCAGTGGAGGAACGACCATGGAGGGAACGTTAACGGACTCATTAACGGACTCATACTTCCCCGTCGGTTTGGATTAGACCCGTCAGGACGTCGTCTTCTTATCGGTGGACTCTTGGATCAGATATCTCCTGATTTAAATCACTGTTACAGGTTTTTATTCAGACTCACTTCCTGTTTTAAAGTGAAAGTGAAAGTTCTGATATCACTCATATCAGCTGAATATGATTTAACCCTCCGGAGATCAGAGTTCAGTCCTACTACTAATATCAGTTTAGTGTGCGATGCAGGATGCCGTCTTAAAGCTGGAAGCAGCTCTGCATCCTCCAGTCACCTGCTGCTGTTGGTTTCTTCTTCTCAAATCTGAATCCAGCTAAAACGTTTGAATGTTTTCTCCCACTTAGAATAATATTTAGACTTCAGAGGGTTAACGTGACTCAGAGCCGTGACTTCGGAGGGTTAACGTGACTCAGAGCCGTGACTTCAGAGGGTTAACGTGACTCAGAGCTGTGACTTCAGAGGGTTAACGTGACTCAGAGCCGTGACTTCAGAGGGTTAACGTGACTCAGAGCTGTGACTTCAGAGGGTTAACGTGACTCAGAGCCGTGACTTCGGAGGGTTAACGTGACTCAGAGCTGTGACTTCAGAGGGTTAACGTGACTCAGAGCCGTGACTTCGGAGGGTTAACGTGACTCAGAGCCGTGACTTCGGAGGGTTAACGTGACTCAGAGCCGTGACTTCGGAGGGTTAACGTGACTCAGAGCCGTGACTTCAGAGGGTTAACGTGACTCAGAGCTGTGAGTCGAGTGTCTTGAGTTACTCTGATAGTAATCGGAGCTGCTGGCTCCGGTGTCTGTCAGTACCTGGAGGGGACAAGGTCCACAGGTGTTTATCAGCTCTGTGACGGGCGGAGTCGGTACAGAGGTGAAGCAGGTGAAGCAGGTGAAGCAGTGAGACGGAGGATTATAGAGACTGAACACAGCAGCAGGATTAAAACATCCGATGAGCTCCGTTCAGTCCTGCTTCTTTAAATCTACGAGGATGTGAAGGAGTTCTCAGCTGGACCGGACCGGACCGACCTCGTCTCCAGCTGCTCGGGTTCAGATACGATGGAGCCAAACATCCACCTAGAATAACCTTCAGACTGAGCGGTACCATCCAGGTGAACTGGACCCGTAGGACGGGGTCATGTACGTCCTGTGCACCCTGGCGGTCCTGACCCTCCACAGTCTCCTCAAGCGCTGGAACAACAACGGCGTGGAGCCCGGAGAGAGCTCGGAGGCCGCGGGGCAGCGAGGTCAACCGGAGGATGGAGGTGTCCCTGAGGCGTGGGGGGCGTCCGGGTCTCGGGGCGGCTCAGTGAAGACCGCGGTGGACCGAAGAGGACCGAGGAGCTGCAGGGCTGAAGGGAGGCGGAGGCGAGGAGGCGGCGGCGTACACAACGTCCCCGACAGCAGGAAGCGAGTTCAGGTGAGCAGACGGAGATCAGGTTCAGAAGAGTTCACCAACAACGAGGACGGAGCGAGAAACAATGTAGGGAAGTACGTTTACTCTAAATCTGAATCTGAGGTACTTCACTGAGTATTTACACGTTAGGCTGGTTTTTACCTCACCGCCGTTATTTTATATACTTCACAGTTTTAGACACCGAGCTACCGGCGAGGAGGGCCGGGTGGTTTATAGGTAATATCTCCGGTAGGGTCGGCACGATGGAGTCGGCCCCGGTGGAGTCGGCCCCGGTGGAGTCGGCCCCCGGTGGAGTCGGCCCCCGGTGGAGTCGGCCCCCGGTGGAGTCGGCCTGGTGGAGTCGGCCCCCGGTAGGGTCGGCCTGGTGGAGTCGGCAACCGGTAGGGTCGGCCCGGTCGAGTCGCCCCGTTAGGGTCGGCCCGGTGGGGTCGGCCCGGTGGAGTCGGCCCCCGGTAGGGTCGGCCCCCGGTAGGGTCGGCCCGGTCGAGTCGCCCCGTTAGGGTCGGCCCGGTGGGGTCGGCCCGGTGGAGTCGGCCCCCGGTAGGGTCGGCCCGGTGGAGTCGGCCCCCGGTAGGGTCGGCCCGGTCGAGTCGCCCCGGTAGGGTCGGCCCGGTGGAGTCGCCCTGGTAGGGTCGGCCCGGTGGAGTCGCCCCGGTGGAGTCGGCCCCCGGTAGGGTCGACCCGGTGGAGTCGCCCCGGTAGGGTCGGCCCGGTGGAGTCGCCCCGGTGGAGTCGGCCCCCGGTAGGGTCGACCCGGTGGAGTCGCCCCGGTAGGGTCGGCCCGGTGGAGTCGCCCCGGTGGAGTCAGCCCCCGGTAGGGTCGACCTGGTGGAGTCGCCCCGGTAGGGTCGGCCCGGTGGAGTCGCCCCGGTAGGGTCGGCCCGGTGGAGTTGGCCCCGGTGGAGTCGGCCCCAGGTAGGGTCGGCCCGGTGGAGTCGCCCCCGGTGAAGTCGCCCCCGGTGGAGTCGACGGCGTGAAGCATCTGGTCACATGATGCTCCGTGTAGACGGCGTGAAGCATCTGGTCACCTGATGCTCCGTGTAGACGGCGTGAAGCATCTGGTCACGTGATGCTCCGTGTAGACGGCGTGAAGCATCTGGTCACCTGATGCTCCGTGTAGAAGGCGTGAAGCATCTGGTCACCTGATGCTCCGTTAAGACGGCGTGAAGCATCTGGTCACCTGATGCTCCGTGTAGAAGGCGTGAAGCATCTGGTCACGTGATGCTCCGTGTAGACGGCGTGAAGCATCTGGTCACGTGATGCTCTGTTAAGACGGCGTGAAGCATCTGGTCACGTGATGCTCCGTGTAGACGGCGTGAAGCATCTGGTCACCTGATGCTCCGTGTAGAAGGCGTGAAGCATCTGGTCACGTGATGCTCCGTGTAGACGGCGTGAAGCATCTGGTCACCTGATGCTCCGTGTAGAAGGCGTGAAGCATCTGGTCACGTGATGCTCCGTGTAGACGGCGTGAAGCATCTGGTCACGTGATGCTCCGTGTAGACGGCGTGAAGCATCTGGTCACGTGATGCTCCGTGTAGACGGCGTGAAGCATCTGGTCACATGATGCTCCGTTAAGACGGCGTGAAGCATCTGGTCACCTGATGCTCCGTGTAGAAGGCGTGAAGCATCTGGTCACGTGATGCTCCGTGTAGACGGCGTGAAGCATCTGGTCACGTGATGCTCCGTGTAGAAGGCGTGAAGCATCTGGTCACGTGATGCTCCGTGTAGAAGGCGTGAAGCATCTGGTCACGTGATGCTCCGTGTAGACGGCGTGAAGCATCTGGTCACCTGATGCTCCGTGTAGACGGCGTGAAGCATCTGGTCACGTGATGCTCCGTGTAGACGGCGTGAAGCATCTGGTCACCTGATGCTCCGTGTAGACGGCGTGAAGCATCTGGTCACGTGATGCTCCGTGGCTCACATCAGTGATGTAACGACAGACGCATCATGTGCTGATGATAACCTGACAGTTCATCCAGCTGTGGATGTGACCCAGTAACATCAGGATCATAACGGCTCTGGTTTGGTTTCAGTTTCACTTTGTGACGGGAGATTTGGTGTGCTAATGTTGATCCGCTAGGTCCGCCGGCTCAAGTTCCGTAAACAAACTCTGTAACGTGCCTTCAGAATAAAGGTCTGCTTTCAGCTCTTATTTTCTTAACGATCCTGTCTTTGAACGCTCTGAATGAGACGGCAGGCATTTTTATTTTTTGTACTTGTAGGACATACACTCACCGTCCACTTTATTAGGTACACCTTGCTAGTACCGGGTGGTATCCTCTTTATTAGGTACACCTTGCTAGTACCGGGTGGTCTTCATCTGCTTCAAGGTTGGACGTGTTGTGCGTTCAGAGATGGTATTCTGCATACCTTGGTTGTAACGAGTGGTTATTTGAGTTACTGTTGCCTTTCTATCATCTCCAACCACTCTGCCCATTCTCCTCTGACCTCTGACATCAACAAGGCATTTCCGTCCACACAACCTCCGCTCACTGGATCTGTTCAAATATATATTTGAACTTCAGCAAGTCGTCTTCACCACGTCTAGATGACGTAATGCATTGAGTTGCTGCCATGTGATTGGCTGATTAGCTATTTGTGTTAACAAGCAATTGAACAGGTGTGCCTAATAAAGTGGCCGGTGAGAGTATATTTTTGTACTTGTAGGATATATAATATATTTTAACCACTGGAGTCACTGATAATAACACATGATGCCCGGAGGAGAATACGCTGACTACAAGAACTACAGCAGTAACAGACACACACACACACACACACACACACTAACACAGGGCTGTTGAATACATCAGTCGGGGGGGGGGGGGCGACACGCTTCAGTTGAGGCTGAAATATTAATCTGTGGACGGGGAGGGAGGGGGGGGGGCGGAGCTAGGGGAGGTGTGATGCTGCCGTGCTGTTGCTGTTGCTACGGGAACAGAGAGGGAGGAGGCTGGCTGTGTGTGTGTGTGTGTTGGGGGGGTTGTTGGCGGCGGCGGCGGCGTTGACACGGATCCTGCAGTGTGTGTGTGTGTCGCTGTGGAGCTGCAGCGAGGAGGAGGATGCAGCGATGATGTGGACGGTGAGGCCGCAGGGAGGGAGGTAAGGACGGACACAAAGAGGGAGGGATGGAGGGACGGAGCAATGGAGGGATGAAGGGACGGGGAGGACGGAGGGGACGGGGTGAGGAAAGAGACGTGTAGAGTAGAGACGGTGTGATGGAGGACTGACTGTAACCTGATGCAGAGACTCATGTTGCTGTTGACCTCAATATGTGTTCAGAGGATGGACCCAGCATGTCCTATTACTACGTCCTCACTGATGTCCTCCTTCTGTCTGATGTGTCTTCACTCTCATCATGTCTCACATGTTAACGTCTGGTCAGCGTCCTGTAACTGTAACTCACCTGGTCGTTGTGTTGTTGGAGGCTATATATATATATATATATATGAAGTGTGTTGCTCAAGGACACATCGACGTGTGACCCGGAGCAGCCGGGGATCGAACCACCGACCTTCCGGTTGGTGGACAACCCGCTCTACCCTCTTGAGCCACAGCCTCTGTATTACTGTCTAATAGAACAGTAAAGCCTGGGGCACACTGCCCGCTTGAGGCTCGCGTGACGGCAGCGTCGCGTGGTGGCTGCGTGATGCCCACCTAGGGTGTTCACACTAGATGCGAGTTAGCTGCCTGTCGGGAGCGTGTCTGCTACCTGTCAGCTGTGTTTCTGCTGCTGCTGTCAGCCCTTTCTTTCTGCATAGTTTGCCTTTTAATGGCCATTTAACTTCATGATAAATATAATTTATATTTATGTTAGACAGAGAAAGGTTCAGTAACGTGGTAATTAGTAAATAATAGTAATAATCCACAATTAAAACTCCGTACTGTATTCATTTATGATGCTTTCCAAGTCCAAGTGCATGTTCCACATCACTGTCCGGCACATATTTCAGAATAAAAGCCTCGTGTTAACAAATGAAGGAATTCTGTCTATAGAAAAAACGCCTGAGGGCTTTTATTTTGAAATGAAAGCAGGAAGTGTTGATTTAAAAACAAGTTTACTTAACTTTACTTTTTTTTCATCTCCGTAACATATTCTACAGATAAACCTGTAAACTGTAGTAAAGTCTTGCTGGTATGAAGTTAATATACAGTCACTAGATCACCTTCACTGTCTGTGACATATTCTACAGATGTCCAGACATGTAAACTGTGTTATGTTGCTGATATGATGTTCATATACTGTCAATAGCTCACCTTCCTGTCTGTTGCTGCTGAGAGACGCAGCCGAGAGGCGAGAGGCGAGAGGCGAGAGGCGAGAGGCGAGCGGCTCGCGTGTAAAATAGGCGACCCTTCTATTCTATGAAATAGACGCGGGTCTGATGCGGGCAGCGTGTCCACCACTTTAGAGTGTCTGCAGAGAGTCTGTGACGTGGATCAGTTGTAGTGTGAACACATGATGATGATGATGATGTCGATGTCATGTGAGAGCAGACAGGAGGTTTGACTGTGAGCACATGGAGACAGAACAACAACAGAAAGAGATGATTTGACCCAGTTTGGAGGATAAAGGAGGAGGAAGAGGAGGAGGAGGAGGAGGAAGAGGAGGAAGAGGAAGAGGAGGATAAAGGAGGAAGAGGAGGAGGAGGAGGAAGAGGAAGAGGAGGAGGAGGAAGAGGAGGAGGAGGAGGAAGAGGAAGAGGAGGAGGAGGAAGAGGAGGATAAAGGAGGTGGAGGAGGAGGAGGAAGAGGAAGAGGAGGATAAAGGAGGAAGAGGAGGAGGAGGAGGAAGAGGAGGATAAAGGAGGAGGAAGAGGAGGATAAAGGAGGAGGAAGAGGAGGAGGAGGAAGAGGAAGAGGAGGATAAAGGAGGTGGAGGAGGAGGAGGAAGAGGAAGAGGAGGATAAAGGAGGAAGAGGAGGATAAAGGAGGAGGAAAAGGAGGAGGAGGAAGAGGAGGATAAAGGAGGAGGAGGAGGAGGAGGAGGAAGAGGTGGATAAAGGAGGAGGAGGAGGAAGAGGAGGAGGAGGAGGAGGATAATAAAGGAGGAAGAGGAGGATAAAGGAGGAAGAGGAAGAGGAGGATAAAGGAGGAAGAGGAGGAGGAGGAGGAAGAGGAGGATAATAAAGGAGGAAGAGGAGGATAAAGGAGGAAGAGGAGGAGGAGGAGGTGGAGGAAGAGGAGGATAAAGGAGGAAGAGGAGGAGGAGGATAATAAAGGAGGAAGAGGAGGATAAAGGAGGATAGAGAGGTGTGGAGCTGGTTCTACTTTCTGCTCTCTGTAGAGTTCAGTACCAAAATATAATTAGTTGTAGTTGATGGTTGAACATCTTCATCGTTCTTCTTCTTCAGTCCACCAGACTCTGATCAGGACTCTGATCATGACTCTGATCAGGACTCTCTGGTCTGTGTGCAGTTTAATATGAACCACAGGGGGGCGTCATGTGACTGAAAACACCTGATCACTGAGTCTAGATCAGCTCTGTGCTGCTTTAACAGACAGGAACCAAGGACCAGGAACCAGGAACCAGCAACCAGCACTGTGAATCACTGAAACCTTTTCACTCCCCTTATCCGTCCCTCTGGACGGTCGGTTCCTGTCTTAGTGTCTCCGGGTGTCTCCGTCCCTCTAGACCGTCTGTTCCTGTCTTAGTGTCTCCGGGTGTCTCCGTCCCTCTAGACCGTCTGTTCCTGTCTTAGTGTCTCCGGGTGTCTCCGTCCCTCTAGACCGTCTGTTCCTGTCTTAGTGTCTCCGGGTGTCTCCGTCCCTCTAGACCGTCTGTTCCTGTCTTAGTGTCTCCGGGTATCTCCGTAGCGGACAGGTGTAGTTCAGTTAGCCGTCCTGATGAAACGCCTACGGTGCATATTAACATGCTGTTCACTGAACGGTCCCGGTTTGAAGATATGGTGACCCCAGTTTAGCGTGTTAGCATGCTAACATTAGTTTACTATCAGTTCAGCGTCTTAGCATGCTAACATTAGTTTACTATCAGTTTAGCGTGTTAGCATGCTAACATTAGTTTACTATCAGTTTAGCGTGTTAGCATGCTAACATTAGTTTACTATCAGTTCAGCGTGTTAGCATGCTAACATTAGTTTACTATCAGTTCAGCGTGTTAGCATGCTAACATTAGTTTACTATCAGTTCAGCGTGTTAGCATGCTAACATTAGTTTACTATCAGTTTAGCGTGTTAGCATGCTAACATTAGTTTACTATCAGTTTAGCGTGTTAGCATGCTAACATTAGTTTACTATCAGTTCAGCGTGTTAGCATGCTAACATTAGTTTACTATCAGTTTAGCGTGTTAGCATGCTAACATTAGTTTACTATCAGTTTAGCGTGTTAGCATGCTAACATTAGTTTACTATCAGTTCAGCGTGTTAGCATGCTAACATTAGTTTACTATCAGTTTAGCGTGTTAGCATGCTAACATTAGTTTACTATCAGTTTAGCGTGTTAGCATGCTAACATTAGTTTACTATCAGTTTAGCGTGTTAGCATGCTAACATTAGTTTACTATCAGTTTAGCGTGTTAGCATGCTAACATTAGTTTACTATCAGTTTAGAGTGTTAGCATGCTAACATTAGTTTACTATCAGTTCAGCGTGTTAGCATGCTAACATTAGTTTACTATCAGTTCAGCGTGTTAGCATGCTAACATTAGTTTACTATCAGTTCAGCGTGTTAGCATGCTAACATTAGTTTACTATCAGTTTAGAGTGTTAGCATGCTAACATTAGTTTACTATCAGTTTAGAGTGTTAGCATGCTAACATTAGTTTACTATCAGTTTAGCGTGTTAGCATGCTAACATTAGTTTACTATCAGTTCAGAGTGTTAGCATGCTAACATTAGTTTACTAGCAGTTTAGAGTGTTAGCATGCTAACATTAGTTTACTATCAGTTTAGAGTGTTAGCATGCTAACATTAGTTTACTATCAGTTTAGAGTGTTAGCATGCTAACATTAGTTTACTAGCAGTTTAGAGTGTTAGCATGCTAACATTAGTTTACTATCAGTTTAGAGTGTTAGCATGCTAACATTAGCTAATTGTCAGTTTAGAGTGTTAGCATGCTAACATTAGCTGACTGTCAGTTCAGCGTGTTAGCATGCTAACATTAGTTTACTATCAGTTTAGAGTGTTAGCATGCTAACATTAGTTTACTATCAGTTTAGAGTGTTAGCATGCTAACATTAGTTTACTATCAGTTTAGCGTGTTAGCATGCTAACATTAGTTTACTATCAGTTCAGAGTGTTAGCATGCTAACATTAGTTTACTAGCAGTTTAGAGTGTTAGCATGCTAACATTAGTTTACTATCAGTTCAGCGTGTTAGCATGCTAACATTAGTTTACTATCAGTTTAGCGTGTTAGCATGCTAACATTAGTTTACTATCAGTTCAGAGTGTTAGCATACTAACATTAGTTTACTATCAGTTCAGAGTGTTAGCATGCTAACATTAGTTTACTATCAGTTCAGAGTGTTAGCATGCTAACATTAGTTTACTATCAGTTTAGAGTGTTAGCATGCTAACATTAGTTTACTATCAGTTTAGAGTGTTAGCATGCTAACATTAGTTTACTATCAGTTTAGAGTGTTAGCATGCTAACATTAGTTTACTATCAGTTTAGCGTGTTAGCATGCTAACATTAGTTTACTATCAGTTCAGAGTGTTAGCATGCTAACATTAGTTTACTAGCAGTTTAGAGTGTTAGCATGCTAACATTAGCTAATTGTCAGTTTAGAGTGTTAGCATGCTAACATTAGCTGACTGTCAGTTCAGCGTGTTAGCATGCTAACATTAGTTTACTATCAGTTTAGCGTGTTAGCATGCTAACATTAGCTGACTATCAGTTTAGCGTGTTAGCATGCTAACATTAGCTGACTGTCAGTTTAGCGTGTTAGCATGCTAACATTAGCTAATGATCAGTTTAGCCTGAAGTTCCCTCATCAGCTGGGATCCAGTCTGGAGACTGGGTCCAGGTCCAGGTCCTGGTTCTGGGCAGCGGCAGCATGCCTGTCTAACAGCTAACGCTAACCAGCTAATGTCCTGCCAACTTCAACACAGGAGGTCCCATTGATTTACATTATGGTGCGTTCAGGCTCTGTTCAGTAAAGATGAGTACTGGGTGAAGGTCAATTGTAACGTCATCATGATGTGTTCAAATGTAATCTAGTAAATTGTAGTTTTTGGTGATAAACTTGAATAAATCCAGAGCTTGAAGGAGACGTTTGTTTTCACAGTGATGTATAATAGATAGCGTTAGCGCCAGCTAGCTGACAGGAGTCTCATTATGATCCTCTCTGCTGAGTCACCAAACCGGTCTGAACCGGTCTGAATCCGTTCACACCGGTAATACAGAACCTGGACTCATCACAGCAGAACCAGCTGCTGTTCAAAGGACACAGAACTTTACTTTCTTGACTGGACTCTGCCTTTTCCTGTGTGTTTTATTGTGAAAAGTTCTGGTGTAATGCTGCTGTGTCTTCCTGTGTGTTTTATTGTGAAAAGTTCTGGTGTAATGCTGCTGTGTCTTCCTGTGTGTTTTATTGTGAAAAGCTCAGGTGTGATGCTGCTGTGTCTTCCTGTGTGTTTTATTGTGAAAAGCTGAGGTGTGATGCTGCTTTGTCTTCCTGTGTGTTTTATTGTGAAAAGCTGTGGTGTGATGCTGCTGTGTCTTCCTGTGTGTTTTATTGTGAAAAGCTGAGGTGTGATGCTGCTGTGTCTTCCTGTGTGTTTTATTGTGAAAAGCTGAGGTGTGATGAGGCTTAGTCTTCCTGTGTGTTTTATTGTGAAAAGCTGTGGTGTGATGCTGCTGTGTCTTCCTGTGTGTTTTATTGTGAAAAGCTGTGGTGTGATGCTGCTGTGTCTTCCTGTGTGTTTTATTGTGAAAAGCTGTGGTGTGATGCTGCTGTGTCTTCCTGTGTGTTTTATTGTGAAACGCTGTGGTGTGATGCTGCTGTGTCTTCCTGTGTGTTTTATTGTGAAAAGCTGTGGTGTGATGCTGCTGTGTCTTCCTGTGTGTTTTATTGTGAAAAGCTGTGGTGTGATGCTGCTGTGTCTTCCTGTGTGTTTTATTGTGAAACGCTGTGGTGTGATGCTGCTGTGTCTTCCTGTGTGTTTTATTGTGAAAAGCTGTGGTGTGATGCTGCTGTGTCTTCCTGTGTGTCTGCAGCCGGTCCAGCGGTCCAGCGCTCTGCTCAGCCCGGCGGTCATGTTCAGCACAAGAAAGACCTGGGACCTCGGCCACGCCCCCCACCTGCAGGAGCTCTGGAAGAACGACCTCTCATTGGACGGTGAGTCAGAGCAGAGAGACCTCTCATTTGACGGTGAGTCAGAGCAGAGAGACCTCTCATTGGACGGTGAGTCAGAGCAGAGAGACCTCTCATTGGACGGTGAATCAGAGCAGAGAGACCTCTCATTGGACGGTGAATCAGAGCAGAGAGACCTCTCATTGGACGCTGAGTCAGAGCAGAGAGACCTCTGATTGGACGGTGAGTCAGGGAGATCTCTGATTGGACGCTGAGTCAGGGTGTGTGGTGGAGGAGGAGGGACCTTTAAACAGGAGAAGAAAAGAAACACCTGCGTGGCTGCATTCCTGGTATGACAGCAGTGTGTGTGTGTGTGTGTGCGTGCATGCAGTGTGTGTGCGTGCGTGCGGTGTGTGTCCAGGTGAGTCATACCTGTAGGTAATGAATGGATCTGGAGCGTGAGAGGCAGCAGAGGAAACCTGAGTGTGTGACACCTGGTGAGCAGATCCTATCCTTTATTATTGATTGATGTATTGATGTATTGATCAGTGTGTGTCTGTCAGCTGATCGGGTTACCGGCGGCGTCCCCGGAGACGACCGACCGGCCGGCTCAACAACAACCAGAGCTCTCTGGTAGCTTCACTCTGTGGAGCCGGTTCTGTTGGTCATGTTGTTTTTCTGCTTTCATTCTGTGTGTTCTACCTGCAGCAGCTCTACTCTATAGATAGATCTATATATCTATATATCTACTGTATATATCTACTGTATATATCTCTCTCTATATATATATCAGTAATGAAACAGTTAATATGGTTCTAGTAATAATCAGATTAGTTCACTGAGGGATTATGATTATGGGTTAAAGTCTGAAGATCTCAGGAAACTTTTTAAATAGTTTTGCTGTTTTGGACAAAACATTTACTTTAAATTCAAAACTGTAATAGAGAAAACCATGAACCAGTACCAGCACCAGCAGCAACACCACCACCAGTACCAGCACCAACACCAGCAGCAACACCAGCACCACCACCAGCACCAATACCAACACCAACACCAATACCAACACCAGCAGCAGCACCAACACCAATACCAACACCAATACCAACACCAGCACCAATACCAACACCAACACCAGCACCAACACCAATACCAACACCAATACCAACACCAGCACCAATACCAACACCAACACCAGCACCAACACCAATACCAACACCAACACCAATACCAACACCAACCCCACCAGCAGCACCAATACCAACACCAACACCAACACCAACACCAATACCAACACCAACCCCACCAGCAGCACCAATACCAACACCAGCAGCAGCACCAACACCAGCACCAACACCAATACCAACACCAACACCAATACCAACACCAGCACCAACACCAATACCAGCACCAACACCAATACCAACACCAACACCAATACCAACACCAACACCAATACCAACACCAGCACCAACACCAATACCAGCACCAACACCAATACCAACACCAACACCAATACCAACACCAACACCAATACCAACACCAGCACCAACACCAGCAGCAACACCACCACCAGCACCAACACCAGCACCAGCACCAACACCAACACCAATACAAACACCAGCCCCACCAGTAGCACCAATACCAACACCAACCCCACCAGCAGCATCAATACCAACACCAGCAGCAGCACCAACACCAGCACCAACACCAATACCAACACCAACACCAATACCAACACCAGCACCAACACCAATACCAGCACCAACACCAATACCAACACCAATACCAACACCAACACCAGCTCCAACACCAGCAGCAACACCACACCACCAGCACCAACACCAGCACCAGCACCAACACCAACACAAACACCAATACCAACACCAGCACCAACACCAGCACCAACACCAATACCAACACCAATACCAACACCAACCCCACCAGCATCACCAATACCAACAGCAGCAACAACACCAGCACCAACACCAATACCAACACCAACACCAATACCAACACCAATACCAACACCAATACCAACACCAGCACCAACACCAATACCAACACCAACACCAGCACCAGCACCAACCCCACCAGCAGCACCAATACCAACACCAGCACCAATACCAACATCAACCCCACCAGTAGCACCAATACCAACACCAACCCCACCAGCAGCACCAATACCAACACCAGCACCAGCACCAACACCAACACCAATACCAACACCAATACCAACACCAACACCAATACTAACACCAACACCAATACCAACACCAGCAGCACCAGCACCACCAATCTAATGAGATAATACCACTGGTCTCTGTGGTATTCAGGAGGAGGGTTACAGGTCTACAGGTCTACAGGGTTAAAGGTCTACAGGTCTACAGGTCTACAGGGTTACAGGTCTACAGGGTTACAGGTCTACAGGTCTACAGGTTCACTCTGGAACAGAGGAGGTCTGAGAGCTGAGTCAGGACAAGAATTCAGGTTATTTCTTGTTTTGTTCAGTGACCTCACTAATCACTGGTCACTCACAAATCTGCTCACGTGTTTCATTCTGTTCATTCAGGACTCTGTTCTCTGTAACACATGAAGCTCAACAGGTCTGTGGAGCTCCGGAAGTTCATCTAGGAGAGTTCACCAGGTGGACCGCAGGAGCTGGTTTCTGGTCTTACAGGTGACGCTGCTCCGCTGGTTTCTGGTCGTACAGCTGACGTTGCTCCGCTGGTTTCTGGTCGTACAGCTGACGTTGCTCCATTGGTTTCTCGTCCTACAGCTGACGTTGCTCCGCTGGTTTCTGGTCGTACAGCTGACGTTGCTCCGCTGGTTTCTGGTCGTACAGCTGACGTTGCTCCGTTGGTTTCTTGTCCTACAGCTGACGTTGCTCCGCTGGTTTCTGGTCGTACAGCTGCGTTGCTCCGCTGGTTTCTGGTCGTACAGCTGACGTTGCTCCGCTGGTTTCTGGTCGTACAGCTGACGTTGCTCCGCTGGTTTCTGGTCGTACAGCTGCGTTGCTCCGCTGGTTTCTGGTCGTACAGCTGACGTTGCTCCGCTGGTTTCTGGTCGTACAGCTGACGTTGCTCCGCTGGTTTCTGGTCGTACAGCTGACGTTGCTCCGCTGGTTTCTGGTCGTACAGCTGACGTTGCTCCGCTGGTTTCTGGTCGTACAGCTGACGTTGCTCCGTTGGTTTCTTGTCCTACAGCTGACGTTGCTCCGCTGGTTTCTGGTCCTACAGCTGACGTTGCTCCGCTGGTTTCTGGTCGTACAGGTGACGTTGCTCCGCTGGTTTCTGGTCGTACAGCTGCGTTGCTCCGCTGGTTTCTGGTCGTACAGCTGACGTTGCTCCGCTGGTTTCTGGTCGTACGGCTGCGTTGCTCCGCTGGTTTCTGGTCGTACAGCTGACGTTGCTCCGCTGTTTTCTGGTCGTACAGCTGACGTTGCTCCGCTGGTTTCTGGTCGTACAGCTGACGTTGCTCCGTTGGTTTCTGGTCGTACAGCTGACGTTGCTCTACTGGTTTCTGGTCGTACAGCTGACGTTGCTCCGCTGGTTTCTGGTCGTACAGCTGACGTTGCTCCGCTGGTTTCTGGTCGTACAGCTGACGTTGCTCCGCTGGTTTCTGGTCGTACAGCTGACGTTGCTCTACTGGCCCGCCCACAGCCAGTTGATTGACAGCTTGACCTGTCAAGGAATAGTAAAAGAATATGAAAAAATACAGGGATAAAAAGAAATAAATATTATATAAAACGAAAAAAGAAAAAAAATACTGATAATAACTGGTAATAATAAATGGTAATAATAACTGGTAATAACTGATAATAGAAATGTCTCACGCTGACCTTTGACCCCCCCTTGTGTCCGTAGCGAGCTCACTGGACTTCCTGATGAGTGATGGTGAAGACGACGGCTCCTTCCTGTCTCTGCCAACCGCCGCCTTCTCGCACCGCCCCTCTCTGACCGCAGAGCTGTCGGAAACCAACGCACCCAACCAGCAGCTGCTCATCCAGGTAACACACCTGCAGGCGGGACTTCTTCTTCTCTCTCAGTACTGTGACTGAGCGTCACGCCGTTCAGCTCGTTGTGCTGACCTCAGCACATTTCTCTCTCCACGTGTCTTCATATGTCTCTGTTGCTTCCTGTCTCATTGTGCTGTCCTCCATGTTTCCACGCTGTTTCCTGTCTTCAGAGGGTCACCTGGTCCTGCTGGTGGACTCCTGCCAACGTAAACACTTTACATTCTGTCTCCTCGTTCCTGCTGCTTTATTTAGTGTTCTAGTCTTTCCATCGCTGCTCTCCTCACTCACATGTTGTGTTGTCTTAGAAACAGCTCCTTAGCTCCACTGACTGAATGAATGATGTCATTCCTTCAAACAGCTCCTTAGCTCCACTGACTGAATACATGATGTCATTCCTTCAAACAGCTCCTTAGCTCCAATGACTGAATGAATGTCATTCCTTCAAACCACTCCTTAGCTCCACTGACTGAATACATGTCATTCTTTCAAACCGCTCCTTAGCTCCACTGACTGAATGAATGATGTCATTCCTTCAAACAGCTCCTTAGCTCCACTGACTGAATACATGATGTCATTCTTTTAAACCGCTCCTTAGCTCCACTGACTGAATACATGATGTCATTCTTTCAGACAGCTCCTTAGCTCCAATGACTGAATAAATGATGTCATTCCTTAGTTTCAGTGACTGAATAAATGATGTCATTCCTTAGTTTCACTGACTGGATAAATGATGTAATTCCTTAGTTTCACTGACTGAATAAATGATGTATTCCTTAGTTTCACTGACTGGATAAATAATGTCATTCCTTAGTTTCACTCACTGGATAAACTATGTCATTCCTTAGTTTCACTGACTGAATAAATGATGTCATTCCTTAGTTTCACTGACTGGATAAATGATGTCATTCCTTAGTTTCACTGACTGGATAAATGATGTCATTCCTTAGTTTCACTGACTGAATAAATTATGTCATTCCTTAGTTTCACTGACTGGATAAATTATGTCATTCCTTCAAACAGCTCCTTAGTTTCGCTGACTGGATAAATTATGTCATTCCTTAGTTTCACTGACTGAATAAATGATGTCATTCCTTAGTTTCACTGACTAGATAAATTATGTCATTCCTTAGTTTCGCTGACTGGATAAATGATGTCATTCCTTAGTTTCACTGACTGAATAAATGATGTCATTCCTTAGTTTCACTGACTGAATAAATTATGTCATTCCTTAGTTTCACTGACTGGATAAATTATGTCATTCCTTCAAACAGCTCCTTAGTTTCGCTGACTGGATAAATGATGTCATTCCTTAGTTTCACTGACTGAATAAATGATGTCATTCCTTAGTTTCACTGACTGGATAAATGATGTCATTCCTTAGTTTCACTGACTGAATAAATGATGTCATTCCTTAGTTTCACTGACTGGATAAATGATGTCATTCCTTAGTTTCGCTGACTGGATAAATGATGTCATTCCTTAGTTTCACTGACTGAATAAATTATGTCATTCCTTAGTTTCACTGACTGAATAAACTGTCATTCCTTAGTTTCACTGACTGAATAAATTATGTCATTCCTTAGTTTTGCTGACTGGATAAATGATGTCATTCCTTAGTTTCGCTGACTGGATAAATGATGTCATTCCTTAGTTTCGCTGACTGGATAAATGATGTCATTCCTTAGTTTCAGTGACTGAATAAATGATGTCATTCCTTAGTTTCACTGACTGAATAAACTATGTCATTCCTTAGTTTCACTGACTGAATAAATTATGTCATTCCTTAGTTTCGCTGACTGGATAAATGATGTCATTCCTTAGTTTCGCTGACTGGATAAATTATGTCATTCCTTAGTTTCGCTGACTGGATAAATTATGTCATTCCTTAGTTTCAGTGACTGAATAAATTATGTCATTCCTTAGTTTCACTGACTGAATAAATTATGTCATTCCTTAGTTTCACTGACTGGATAAATTATGTCATTCCTTCAAACAGCTCCTTAGTTTCGCTGACTGAATAAATGATGTCATTCCTTAGTTTCACTGACTGAATAAATGATGTCATTCCTTAGTTTTACTGACTGAATAAATTATGTCATTCCTTAGTTTCACTGATTGAATAAATGATGTCATTCCTTAGTTTCACTGACTGAATAAATGATGTCATTCCTTAGTTTCACTGACTGGATAAATTATGTCATTCCTTCAAACAGCTCCTTAGTTTCGCTGACTGAATAAATGATGTCATTCCTTAGTTTCACTGACTGAATAAATGATGTCATTCCTTAGTTTTACTGACTGAATAAATGATGTCATTCCTTAGTTTCACTGACTGGATAAATTATGTCATTCCTTAGTTTCGCTGACTGGATAAATGATGTCATTCCTTAGTTTCGCTGACTGAATAAATGATGTCATTCCTTAGTTTCACTGACTGAATAAACTGTCATTCCTTAGTTTCACTGACTGAATAAATTATGTCATTCCTTAGTTTTGCTGACTGGATAAATGATGTCATTCCTTAGTTTCGCTGACTGGATAAATGATGTCATTCCTTAGTTTCGCTGACTGGATAAATGATGTCATTCCTTAGTTTCAGTGACTGAATAAATGATGTCATTCCTTAGTTTCACTGACTGAATAAACTATGTCATTCCTTAGTTTCACTGACTGAATAAATTATGTCATTCCTTAGTTTCGCTGACTGGATAAATGATGTCATTCCTTAGTTTCGCTGACTGGATAAATTATGTCATTCCTTAGTTTCGCTGACTGGATAAATTATGTCATTCCTTAGTTTCAGTGACTGAATAAATTATGTCATTCCTTAGTTTCACTGACTGAATAAATTATGTCATTCCTTAGTTTCACTGACTGGATAAATTATGTCATTCCTTCAAACAGCTCCTTAGTTTCGCTGACTGAATAAATGATGTCATTCCTTAGTTTCACTGACTGAATAAATGATGTCATTCCTTAGTTTTACTGACTGAATAAATTATGTCATTCCTTAGTTTCACTGATTGAATAAATGATGTCATTCCTTAGTTTCACTGACTGAATAAATGATGTCATTCCTTAGTTTCACTGACTGGATAAATTATGTCATTCCTTCAAACAGCTCCTTAGTTTCGCTGACTGAATAAATGATGTCATTCCTTAGTTTCACTGACTGAATAAATGATGTCATTCCTTAGTTTTACTGACTGAATAAATTATGTCATTCCTTAGTTTCACTGATTGAATAAATGATGTCATTCCTTAGTTTTACTGACTGAATAAATTATGTCATTCCTTAGTTTCACTGATTGAATAAATGATGTCATTCCTTAGTTTCACTGACTGAATAAATGATGTCATTCCTTAGTTTCACTGACTGGATAAATTATGTCATTCCTTAGTTTCACTGACTGGATAAATTATGTCATTCCTTCAAACAGCTCCTTAGTTTCGCTGACTGAATAAATGATGTCATTCCTTAGTTTCACTGACTGAATAAATGATGTCATTCCTTAGTTTCACTGACTAGATAAATGATGTCATTCCTTAGTTTCACTGACTGAATAAACTATGTCATTCCTTAGTTTCACTGACTGAATAAATGATGTAATTCCTTAGTTACACTGACTGAATAAATTATGTCATTCCTTAGTTTCACTGACTGAATAAATGATGTCATTCCTTAGTTTCACTGACTGGATAAATGATGTCATTCCTCCATGTTTCTGTGTTCAGACTCTACAGGATAAAGTCTGTGAGTTTCAGACTCGTCTTCGCTCTGAAGAAGTCACTCGCCTCGTGCTGCTCCAGCAGCTGCAGCAGCAGAACGTTCAGGCGACGCCGTCTGCTCCGCCCAACGGTGAGGACAGAGCAGATGTTACAGGTGTTACAGGTGTTACAGGTGTTACAGGTGCTCACGCTGCTCAGTCTGCTGCAGGACAGCCGGTATGATAAAAATAAAGTGTTTTTTGAACATTGAATCCTGTAAACATGTTCTAGTAGAAACTCAAAGTTCAGGTATGAACCTGATGAGATAATCAGATAATGAGATAATAGGTCCTCCTTAAGTAAAGTTTCTATTGCTGCAGAATAAAGCCCTCAGATGGCATCATTTCCTTTCTCTGAGTGTAACGTTACCTGTCACCTGTCACCTGTCAGTGGCTTGTGGTTTGACCACTGAGGTGTAATGCCCTACAGGGCGTTTCTTGGCACGCTCAACGCCATTCATTAACATACTCAGGAGGGTTAGGAACGGACCACAGCGCCACTAGTGGTCAAAACCTCCACCAGTTTATTCTCTAGTTTATTATCCACAACTAATTAATCATGTGTGTGTGTGTGTGCAGGTGTGAGGACGTCGCAGCCAGGTGAACAGATCTCAGATCGTCTCAGTTGTCCAGAAGAAGAGCAGCTCGTTACTCGGCTGCGCAGACAGGTACGTGTCCAGGACACACTTCACACCTGTAACAGCTGACAGACAGAGTGTTTCCTGTCTGTCTGTCTCTGGTTGGTCGGGTTCTGTTTTAACTGGAGGGTGTGTGACGACTCTCTGTGATGTGAGCTGAAGTGTCACCTGTCTGATCATCAGACTGACAGGTGTACCAGCGTCACAGGTGGAACCAGTCAGGTAGATTAATTGCTGTAATAAATGTGTCAGTGTGATGTTCAGGTTTCAGTGTTGATGTGTTGTTGTTGTTGTTGTTATTGTCAGGTTGAGGAGCTGGAGGACAAGCTGTTGAATCAGACTCAGGAGGTGGAGAGACTTCGCTCTGAACTGGTGAGACACTGCTGGACCGCATTCCTGAGGAACCCTGGGAAAAAACACACACACTCAGTGTAGCCGGGTTCAGGTGTCATACAGAACACAACTCCAGTAACACAACACTGATTAATCCTAGAACATGATGGAATATACACGCCCATCCATCCATCCATCCACCGGTTACCGGCAGAGAACCACGACTTCAGACCTGGAGGTTCTGACTCTCATCCCGACCGCTTCACACTCGGCTGCAAACCGCCCAAGTGCTGCTGAAGGTCACGGTCTGATGAAGCCAACAGAACCACATCATCCGCAAAGAACCGGACTCTCACTTTGGTTATACAAGGACCGGATGGCTCGTAACAACGACCCCGGTACCCCATATTCCCCCAGTACACCCCACAGGACTTCCTTGAGGCCAACCGAAAGTCCTTCTCCGTGGTCTCCCTGAACTCCTCCCACACCGGGTGGGTAGGCAGCTGCAGCCCTTCTGGTCCACCGGTACCAGTCAGCTGTTTTCGGAGTCCCCCGGGCCAACCAAGCTCGAAAGGCTTCCTTCTTCAGCTTGACGGCCTCCTTCACCACTGGTGTCCACCAGCTGGTTCTCCGTTAGAGGTGACCCTCTGGTTCTCCTGTTAGAGGAGACCCTCTGGTTCTCCGTTAGAGGTGACCCTCTGGTTCTCCGGTTAAAGGTGACCCTCTGGTTCTCCGTTAGAGGTGACCCTCTGGTTCTCCTGTTAGAGGTGACCCTCTGGTTCTCCGGTTAAAGGTGACCCTCTGGTTCTCCGTTAGAGGGGACCCTCTGGTTCTCCGTTAGAGGAGACCCTCTGGTTCTCCGGTTAGAGGTGACCCTCTGGTTCTCCTGTTAGAGGTGACCCTCTGGTTCTCTGTTAGATGTGACCCTCTGGTTCTCCGTTAGAGGTGACCCTCTGGTTCTCCTGTTAGAGGTGACCCTCTGGTTCTCCGGTTAGAGGTGACCCTGTGGTTCTCCGTTAGAGGTGACCCTCTGGTTCTCCTGTTAGAGGTGACCCTCTGGTTCTCCGGTTAGAGGTGACCCTCTGGTTCTCCTGTTAGAGGTGACCCTCAGGTTCTCCGGTTAGAGGTGACCCTCTGGTTCTCCTGTTAGAGGTGACCCTCAGGTTCTCCTGTTAGAGGTGACCCTCTGGTTCTCCTGTTAGAGGTGACCCTCTGGTTCTCCTGTTAGAGGTGACCCTCTGGTTCTCCGGTTAGAGGTGACCCTCTGGTTCTCCTGTTAGAGGTGACCCTCTGGTTCTCCGGTTAGAGGTGACCCTCTGGTTCTCTGGTTAGAGGTGACCCTCTGGTTCTCTGTTAGAGATGACCCTCTGGTTCTCCGGTTAGAGGAGACCCTCTGGTTCTCCTGTTAGAGGTGACCCTCAGGTTCTCTGTTAGAGGTGACCCTCTGGTTCTCCGGTTAGAGGAGACCCTCTGGTTCTCCGTTAGAGGCGACCCTCTGGTTCTCCTGTTAGAGGCGACCCTCTGGTTCTCCTGTTAGAGGCGACCCTCTGGTTCTCCTGTTAGAGGTGACCCTCAGATTCTCCTGTTAGAGGTGACCCTCTGGTTCTCTGTTAGAGGTGACCCTCTGGTTCTCCTGTTAGAGGTGACCCTCTGGTTCTCCTGTTAGAGGTGACCCTCTGGTTCTCCGGTTAAAGGTGACCCTCTGGTTCTCCGTTAGAGGTGACCCTCTGGTTCTCCGTTAGAGGAGACCCTCTGGTTCTCCGGTTAGAGGTGACCCTCTGGTTCTCCTGTTAGAGGTGACCCTCTGGTTCTCTGTTAGATGTGACCCTCTGGTTCTCCGTTAGAGGTGACCCTCTGGTTCTCCGGTTAGAGGTGACCCTCTGGTTCTCCGGTTAGAGGTGACCCTCTGGTTCTCCTGTTAGAGGTGACCCTCAGGTTCTCCGTTTAGAGGTGACCCTCTGGTTCTCCTGTTAGAGGTGACCCTCAGGTTCTCCTGTTAGAGGTGACCCTCTGGTTCTCCTGTTAGAGGTGACCCTCTAGTTCTCCTGTTAGAGGTGACCCTCTGGTTCTCCGGTTAGAGGTGACCCTCTGGTTCTCCTGTTAGAGGTGACCCTCTGGTTCTCCGGTTAGAGGTGACCCTCTGGTTCTCTGGTTA
>CAKALS010000027.1:1553920-1651420 GCA_916701275.1 Sebastes miniatus
GTAACCCCCTAGACGAACCCCCTACAGGAACCCCCTACAGGAACCCCCTATAGGAACCCCCTACAGGAACCCCCTAGAGGAACTCCCTACAGGAACCCCCTACAGGAACCCCCTACAGGAACCCCCTACAGGAACCCCATACAGGAACCCCCTACAGGAACCCCCTATAGGAACCCCCTACAGGACCCCCCTACAGGAACCCCTTAGAGGAACCCCCTACAGGAACCCCCTATAGGAACCCCCTACAGGAACCCCCTAGAGGAACCCCCTATATGAACCCCCTACAGGAACCCCATACAGGAACCCCATACAGGAACCCCCTACAGGAACCCCCTAGACGAATCCCCTACAGGAATCCCCTACAGGAACCCCCTACAGGAACCCCATACAAGAACCCCCTACAGGAACCCCCTAGACGAACCCCCTACAGGAACGCCCTACAGGAACCCCCTACAGGAACCCCCTATATGAACTCCCTATAGGAACCCCCTACAGGAACCCCCTATATGAACCCCCTACAGGAACCCCATACAAGAACCCCCTACAGGAACCCCCTACAGGAACCCCCTACAGGAACCCCATACAAGAACCCCCTACAGGAACCTCCTAGACGAACCCCCTACAGGAACCCCCTACAGGAACCCCCTATAGGAACCCCCTATAGGAACCCCCTACAGGAACCCCCTAGAGGAACCCCCTATATGGACCCCCTACAGGAACCCCATACAGGAACCCCCTACAGGAACCCCCTATAGGAACCCCCTGTCGGTTCTCTCTACGTTGTGTCGTCGTTGTCGGTTCTCTCTACGTTGTGTCGTCGTTGTCGGTTCTCTACGCTGTGTCGTCGTTGTCGGTTCTCTATGTTGTGTCGTTGTCGGTTCTCTACGTTGTGTCGTTGTCGGTTCTCTCTACGTTGTGTCGTCGTTGTCGGTTCTCTACGTTGTGTCGTCCTTGTCGGTTCTCCCTACGTTGTGTCGTCGTTGTCTTCACGTCTCTGATCTTGTCCTCCTGCGTCCTCAGATCCTGGTGTATGAAGGGGAGGTGGCGAGAGCTCAGGGTCAGCTGGAGGTGGAGATGCAGAACCTGGAGGAGGAGAAGAACCGCGTGATCGAGGAAGCGTTCATCAGAGCCGAGAGCGAGATGAAGGCCGTCCACGAGAACCTGGCAGGTCAGACGCTGTTTCCTGTTTGTGTTCTCAGAGTGTTCTCAGGGTGTTCTCAGAGAGTTCTCAGAGTGTTCTCAGAGTGTTCTCAGGGTGTTCTCAGAGTGTTCTCAGAGAGTTCTCAGAGTGTTCTCAGAGTGTTCTCAGGGTGTTCTCAGAGTGTTCTCAGAGTGTTCTCAGAGTGTTCTCAGAGAGTTCTCAGAGTATTCTCAGAGTGTTCTCAGAGTGTTCTCAGGGTGTTCTCAGAGTGTTCTCAGAGTGTTCTCAGAGTGTTCTCAGAGTATTCTCAGAGTGTTCTCAGAGTGTTCTCAGGATGTTCTCAGAGTGTTCTCAGAGTGTTCTCAGGGTGTTCTCAGAGTGTTCTCAGAGTGTTCTCAGAGTGTTCTCAGGGTGTTCTCAGAGTGTTTTCAGAGTCTTGTTGTTGTGTTCCAGGAGTGCGTATGAACCTGCTGAGTCTGCAGCCGGCCCTCCGGACTCTGACCTGTGACTACAACAGTCTGAAGAGGCAGGTCCAGGAGTTCCCCTTCATGCTGGATAAAGCTATCAGCGAGGCCAAGCAGGAGGTCAGTGAGCTCTGTGACCACATCTTCACTTTATGCTCTTATTCTGAAAAACACAATGAGCAGGAGGTCAGTGAGCTCTGTGACCATATCTTCACTTTATGCTCTTATTCTGAAAAACACAATGAGCAGGAGGTCAGTGAGCTCTGTGACCATATCTTCACTTTATGCTCTTATTCTGAAAAACACAATGAGCAGGAGGTCAGTGAGCTCTGTGACCACATTTACACATTCTGCTCTTATTCTGAAAATCTCAATGAGCAGGAGGTCAGTGAGCTTTGTGACCACATTTACACATTCTGCTCTTATTCTGAAAATCTCAATGAGCAGGAGGTCAGTGAGCTCTGTGACCACATCTACACATTATGCTCTTATTCTGAAAAACACAATGAGCAGGAGGTCAGTGAGCTCTGTGACCACATCTTCACTTTATGCTCTTATTCTGAAAAACACAATGAGCAGGAGGTCAGTGAGCTTTGTGACCACATTTACACATTCTGCTCTTATTCTGAAAATCTCAATGAGCAGGAGGTCAGTGAGCTCTGTGACCACATCTTCACATTATGCTCTTATTCTGAAAAACACAATGAGCAGGAGGTCAGTGAGCTCTGTGACCACATCTTCACTTTATGCTCTTATTCTGAAAAACACAATGTGCAGGAGGTCAGTGAGCTCTGTGACCATATCTTCACGTTCTGCTCTTATTTTGAAAAACACAATATTCCTACTAAGCCGTTTATATGACTAATGAACATGAATATTCATTGTTTACATGTTTTTATTCTGTTTGAGCTCTTGTTATTATTATTATTATATATAATTATATATGTGTGTGTGTGTGTGTGTGTGTGTGTGTGTGTGTGTGTGTCAGATCTGTCAGGTGATCAGTGAGGTGAGCTGCACCAATCAGGAGCTGCTGCGTAAATACAGGAGAGAGATGAACCTGAGGAAGAAATGTCACAACGAGCTGGTTCGACTGAAAGGTCTCAAGTTACCCTTAAATATATTCACCTTCACTACATTATACTCCCTAAAGTACCTTTAGATATCATCATTATACTCCTTAAAGTACCTTTAGATATCATCATTATACTTCTTAAAGTACCTTTAGATATCATCATTATACTCCTTAAAGTACCTTTAGATATCATCATTATACTCCTTAAAGTACCTTTAGATATCATCATTATACTCCTTAAAGTACCTTTAGATATCATCATTATACTCCTTAAAGTACCTGTGTATATCATCATTATACTCCTTAAAGTACTTCTTAAAGTACCTGTGTATATCATCATTATACTCCTTAAAGTACTTCTTAAAGTACCTGTGTATATCGTCCTCCCGTGTGTCCAGGTAACATCCGTGTGTTCTGCCGCGTGCGTCCGGTCAGCCAGGAGGAGCAGGACTCCGCCGCCATGCTGAGCTTCGACTCGGATGACGACGCCGTCCTCTACCTGTCCAACAAGGGCAAACTGATGACCTTTGACCTGGACAGAGTCTTCCCTCCTCAGGCCTCACAGGAAGAGGTGACTACTAGAGTACTAGAGTACTAGAGTAGTAGAGTACTAGAGTAGTAGAGTACTAGAGTACTAGAATAGTAGAGTACTAGAGTAGTAGAGTAGTAGAGTAGTAGAGTAGTAGAGTACTAGAGTAGTAGAGTACTAGAGTAGTAGAGTTCTAGAGTTCTAGAGTAGTAGAGTACTAGAGTAGTAGAGTAGTAGAGTACTAGAGTACTAGAGTAGTAGAGTACTAGAGTACTAGAATAGTAGAGTACTAGAGTAGTAGAGTACTAGAGTACTAGAGTAGTAGAGTAGTAGAGGACTAGAGTACTAGAGTAGTAGAGTACTAGAGTAGTAGAGTACTAGAGTACTAGAATAGTAGAGTACTAGAGTAGTAGAGTACTAGAGTACTAGAGTAGTAGAGTACTAGAGTAGTAGAGTAGTAGAGTAGTAGAGTACTAGAGTAGTAGAGTACTAGAGTAGTAGAGTTCTAGAGTTCTAGAGTAGTAGAGTAGTAGAGTACTAGAGTACTAGAGTACTAGAGTACTAGAGTAGTAGAGTAGTAGAGTACTAGAGTAGTAGAGTAGTAGAGTACTAGAGTACTAGAGTAGTAGAGTAGTAGAGTACTAGAGTACTAGAGTACTAGAGTAGTAGAGTACTAGAGTAGTAGAGTACTAGAGTACTAGAGTAGTAGAGTAGTAGAGTACTAGAGTAGTAGAGTACTAGAGTACTAGAGTAGTAGAGTAGTAGAGTTCTAGAGTAGTAGAATAGTAGAGTACTAGAGTACTAGAGTAGTAGAGTACTAGAGTAGTAGAGTACTAGAGTACTAGAATAGTAGAGTACTAGAGTAGTAGAGTAGTAGAGTACTAGAGTACTAGAGTAGTAGAGTACTGGAGTACTAGAGTAGTAGAGTACTAGAGTAGTAGAGTTCTAGAGTACTAGAGTAGTAGAGTACTAGAGTAGTAGAGTACTAGAATAGTAGAGTAGTAGAGTACTAGAGTAGTAGAGTACTAGAGTACTAGAGTACTAGAGTAGTAGAGTACTAGAGTAGAGTAGTAGAGTACTAGAGTAGTAGAGTACTAGAGTAGTAGAGTACTAGAGTACTAGAGTAGTAGAGTTCTAGAGTAGTAGAGTACTAGAGTACTAGAGTACTAGAGTAGTAGAGTAGTAGATTACTAGAGTAGTAGAGTACTAGAGTAGTAGAGTAGTAGAGTACTAGAGTACTAGAGTAGTAGAGTAGTAGATTACTAGAGTACTAGAGTAGTAGAGTACTAGAGTAGTAGAGTACTAGAGTACTAGAGTAGTAGAGTACTAGAGTAGTAGAGTACTAGAGGACTAGAGTACTAGAGTAGTAGAGTTCTAGAGGACTAAAGTAGTAGAGTAGTAGAGTTCTAGAGGACTAGAGTATTAGAGTAGTAGAGGACTAGAGTACTAGAGTAGTAGAGTACTAGAGTACTAGAGTTCTAGAGTACTAGAGTAGTAGAGTTCTAGAGGACTAGAGTAGTAGAGTTCTAGAGGACTAGAGTACTAGAATAGTAGAGTACTAGAGTAGTAGAGTAGTAGAGTACTAGAGTAGTAGAGGACTAGAGTACTAGAGTAGTAGAGTTCTAGAGTACTAGAGTAGTAGAGTACTAGAGGACTAGAGTACTAGAGTAGTAGAGTTCTAGAGGACTAGAGTAGTAGAGTACTAGAGTAGTAGAGTACTAGAGTAGTAGAGTAGTAGAGTACTAGAGTAGTAGAGTACTAGAGGACTAGAGTAGTAGAGTTCTAGAGGACTAAAGTAGTAGAGTACTAGAGGACTAGAGTAGTAGAGTTCTAGAGGACTAGAGTACTAGAGTTCTAGAGGACTAGAGTACTAGAGTAGTAGAGTACTAGAGTAGTAGAGTACTAGAGTACTAGAGTTCTAGAGTACTAGAGTAGTAGAGTACTAGAGTACTAGAGTACTAGAGTACTAGAGTACTAGAGTACTAGAGTAGTAGAGTACTAGAGTACTAGAGTAGTAGAGGACTAGAGGACTAGAGGACTAGAGCACTAGAGTAGTAGAGTTCTAGAGGACTAAAGTACTAGAGTAGTAGAGTTCTAGAGGACTAGAGTAGTAGAGTACTAGAGTACTAGAGTAGTAGAGTACTAGAGTAGTAGAGTAGTAGAGTACTAGAGTAGTAGAGTACTAGAGGACTAGAGTACTAGAGTAGTAGAGTTCTAGAGGACTAAAGTACTAGAGTAGTAGAGTTCTAGAGGACTAGAGTACTAGAGTAGTAGAGTACTAGAGTAGTAGAGTACTAGAGTAGTAGAGTAGTAGAGTACTAGAGTACTAGAATAGTAGAGTACTAGAGTACTAGAGTAGTAGAGTACTAGAGTACTAGAGTAGTGGAGTACTAGAGTAGTAGAGTACTAGAGTAGTAGAGTAGTAGAGTAGTAGAGTTCTAGAGTAGTAGAGTAGTAGAGTAGTAGAGTAGTAGAGTACTAGAGTACTAGAGTAGTAGAGTACTAGAGTAGTAGAGTACTAGAGTAGTAGAGTACTAGAGTAGTAGAGTACTAGAGTACTAGAGTACTAGAGTAGTAGAGTACTAGAGTAGTAGAGTTCTAGAGTACTAGAGTAGTAGAGTACTAGAGTAGTAGAGTTCTAGAGTAGTAGAATAGTAGAGTAGTAGAGTACTAGAGTAGTAGAGTACTAGAGTACTAGAATAGTAGAGTACTAGAGTAGTAGAGTACTAGAGTAGTAGAGTAGTAGAGTACTAGAGTACTAGAGTAGTAGAGTACTAGAGTACTAGAGTAGTAGAGTTCTAGAGGACTAGAGTAGTAGAGGACTAGAGTACTAGAGTAGTAGAGTAGTAGAGTAGTAGAGTAGTAGAGTACTAGAGTACTAGAGTAGTAGAGTACTAGAGTACTAGAGTAGTAGAGTACTAGAGTACTAGAGTAGTAGAGTACTAGAGTAGTAGAGTACTAGAGTAGTAGAACTAGAGTAGTAGAGTACTAGAGTACTAGAATAGTAGAGTACTAGAGTACTAGAGTAGTAGAGTAGTAGAGTACTAGAGTAGTAGAGTACTAGAGTAGTAGAGTACTAGAGTACTAGAGTACTAGAGTAGTAGAGTTCTAGAGGACTAGAGTAGTAGAGGACTAGAGTACTAGAGTAGTAGAGTACTAGAGTACTAGAGTAGTAGAGTTCTAGAGTTCTAGAGGACTAGAGTAGTAGGTACGGTACCAGTAAACGGCGTCTCTCCTCTCTGATTGGTCCACCAGGTGTTTCAGGAGGTCCAGTCTCTGGTCACTTCCTGTATCGACGGCTTCAATGTCTGCATCTTCGCCTACGGCCAGACGGGCTCCGGGAAGACCTACACCATGGAGGTAGGACCGGGTCTAATACAGGTCTAAAGTGGTGGGCACACTACCCGCGTCGAGAGCGTGTGGCGACTGCGTGGCGTGTTGTTTTTTATTTCGGCGTCCATGTTAACAGGTTAGAGTGGACACACTGCCCGCATGAGACCCGCGTCTATTTTATAGAATCTATTTTACACGCGAGCCGCTCGCCTCTCGGCTGCGTCTCTCAGCAGCAACAGACAGGAAGGTGAGCTATTGACTGTATATTAACTTCATACCAGTAACCTCACTACAGTCTACAGGTCTATCTGTAGAAAATGTTACGGAGATGAAAAAAAGTAAAGACTTATTTTTAAATCAACACTTCCTGCTTTCATTTCAAAATAAAAGCCCTCAAGCGGTTTTTCTTTGCACAGAATTCATTCATTTTTTAACACAAGGCTTTTATTCTGAAATATGTGCCGGACAGTGATGTGGAACATGCAGTGACTTGGAAAGCATCATGAATGAATACAGTACGGAGTTTTAATTGTGGATTATTACTATTATTTACTAATTACTACGTTACTGAACCTTTCTCTGTCTAACATAAATATAAATTATATTTATCATGAAGTTAAATGGCCATTAAAAGGCAAACTCTATGCAGAAAGAAAGGGCTGTCAGCAGCATCAGAAACACAGCTGACAGGTAGCAGACACGCTCCCGACAGGCAGCCGACAAGCATCTAGTGTGAACACCAGAAGCCTGCATCACGCAGCCGCCACGCGACGCAGCCGCCACGCGACGCAGCCGCCACGCGACGCAGCCGCCACGCGACGCAGCCGCCACGCGCTCCTGACGTTGGTAGTGTGCCAACCACTTAATACGGGTCCACAGGTAGGACCGGATAGGACCAGGTCTAATGTGGTCTGGTCTGGATAATTAATAATAACAATAATAATAAAAATTAATCTGTGTGTGTGTGTGTGTGTGTGTGTGTGTGTGTGTGTGTGTGTGTGTGTGTGTGTGTGTGTGTGTGTGTGTGTGTGTGTAGGGCGTGGAGGACGACCCCGGCATCAACCAGCGAGCTCTCCGCCTGCTGTTCTCTGAGGTGACGGACAAAGCTCCAGACTGGGACTACCAGATCTCTGTCAGCATGGTGGAGATCTACAACGAGACGCTACGGTGAGGACGCCACACGGCGAGGACGCCACACGGCGAGCTGGTCCCGAGTCAGACTACCACTCCCACTCTAGCTCTCTACTGCGCCACCCCGCCGCCCGTAGAGTAACGTCCACCACGCTGCCGCCCGTAGAGTAACGTCCACCACGCTGCCTCCCGTAGAGTAACGTCCGCTACGCTGCTGCCCGTTGAGTAACGTCCACCACGCTGCCTCCAGTAGAGTAACGTCCACCACGCTGCCTCCCGTAGAGTAACGTCCACCACGCTGCCTCCAGTAGCGTAACGTCCACCACGCTGCCTCCAGTAGCGTAACGTCCACCACGCTGCCGCCTCCAGTAGCGTAACGTCCACCACGCTGCCTCCCTTAGAGTAACGTCCACCACGCTGCCTCCCGTAGAGTAACGTCCACCACGCTGCCGCCTCCAGTAGCGTAACGTCCACCACGCTGCCTCCCGTAGAGTAACGTCCACCACGCTGCCGCCTCCAGTAGCGTAACGTCCACCACGCTGCCTCCCTTAGAGTAACGTCCACCACGCTGCCTCCAGTAGAGTAACGTCCACCACGCTGCCTCCAGTAGAGTAACGTCCACCACGCTGCCTCCCGTAGGGTAACGTCCACCACGCTGCCTCCAGTAGAGTAACGTCCGCTACGCTGCCTCCCGTAGGGTAACGTCCACCACGCTGCCTCCAGTAGAGTAACGTCCGCTATGCTGCTGCCCGTAGAGTAACGTCCACCACGCTGCCTCCAGTAGAGTAACGTCCGCTACGCTGCTGCCCGTAGAGTAACGTCCACCACGCTGCCTCCAGTAGAGTAACGTCCGCTACGCTGCTGCCCGTAGAGTAACGTCCACCACGCTGCCTCCAGTAGAGTAACGTCCGCTACGCTGCTGCCCGTAGAGTAACGTCCACCACGCTGCCTCCAGTAGAGTAACGTCCGCTACGCTGCTGCCCGTAGAGTAACGTCCACCACGCTGCCTCCAGTAGCGTAACGTCTACCACGCTGCCGCCTGTAGAGTAACGTTCACCACGCTGCCGCCTCCAGTAGCGTAACGTCCACCACGCTGCCTCCAGTAGAGTAACGTCCACCACGCTGCCGCCTCCAGTAGAGTAACGTCCACCACGCTGCCTCCAGTAGAGTAATGTCCACCACGCTGCCTCCAGTAGAGTAACGTCCACCACGCTGCCTCCAGTAGCGTAACGTCCACCACGCTGCCTCCAGTAGAGTAACGTCCACCACGCTGCCTCCCGTAGAGTAACGTCCACCACGCTGCCTCCAGTAGAGTAACGTCCACCACGCTGCCTCCAGTAGCGTAACGTCCACCACGCTGCCTCCAGTAGCGTAACGTCCACCACGCTGCCGCCTCCAGTAGAGTAACGTCCACCACGCTGCCTCCAGTAGAGTAACGTCCGCTACGCTGCTGCCCGTAGAGTAACGTCCACCACGCTGCCTCCAGTAGCGTAACGTCTACCACGCTGCCGCCTGTAGAGTAACGTTCACCACGCTGCCGCCTCCAGTAGCGTAACGTCCACCACGCTGCCTCCAGTAGAGTAACGTCCACCACGCTGCCGCCTCCAGTAGAGTAACGTCCACCACGCTGCCTCCAGTAGAGTAATGTCCACCACGCTGCCTCCAGTAGAGTAATGTCCACCACGCTGCCTCCAGTAGAGTAACGTCCACCACGCTGCCTCCAGTAGCGTAACGTCCACCACGCTGCCTCCAGTAGAGTAACGTCCACCACGCTGCCTCCCGTAGAGTAACGTCCACCACGCTGCCTCCAGTAGAGTAACGTCCACCACGCTGCCTCCAGTAGCGTAACGTCCACCACGCTGCCTCCAGTAGCGTAACGTCCACCACGCTGCCGCCTCCAGTAGCGTAACGTCCACCACGCTGCCTCCCTTAGAGTAACGTCCACCACGCTGCCTCCAGTAGAGTAACGTCCACCACGCTGCCTCCAGTAGAGTAACGTCCACCACGCTGCCTCCCGTAGAGTAACGTCCACCACGCTGCCTCCAGTAGAGTAACGTCCACCACGCTGCCTCCAGTAGCGTAACGTCCACCACGCTGCCTCCAGTAGCGTAACGTCCACCACGCTGCCGCCTCCAGTAGCGTAACGTCCACCACGCTGCCTCCCTTAGAGTAACGTCCACCACGCTGCCTCCAGTAGAGTAACGTCCACCACGCTGCCTCCCGTAGAGTAACGTCCACCACGCTGCCTCCCGTAGAGTAACGTCCACCACGCTGCCTCCAGTAGCGTAACGTCCACCACGCTGCCTCCAGTAGCGTAACGTCCACCACGCTGCCGCCTCCAGTAGCGTAACGTCCACCACGCTGCCTCCCTTAGAGTAACGTCCACCACGCTGCCTCCAGTAGAGTAACGTCCACCACGCTGCCTCCAGTAGAGTAACGTCCACCACGCTGCCTCCCGTAGAGTAACGTCCACCACGCTGCCTCCAGTAGAGTAACGTCCACCACGCTGCCTCCAGTAGCGTAACGTCCACCACGCTGCCTCCAGTAGCGTAACGTCCACCACGCTGCCGCCTCCAGTAGCGTAACGTCCACCACGCTGCCTCCCTTAGAGTAACGTCCACCACGCTGCCTCCAGTAGAGTAACGTCCACCACGCTGCCTCCCGTAGAGTAACGTCCACCACGCTGCCTCCCGTAGAGTAACGTCCACCACGCTGCCTCCCGTAGAGTAACGTCCACCACGCTGCCTCCCTTAGAGTAACGTCCACCACGCTGCCTCCAGTAGAGTAACGTCCACCACGCTGCCTCCCGTAGAGTAACGTCCACCACGCTGCCTCCAGTAGAGTAACGTCCACCACGCTGCCTCCAGTAGAGTAACGTCCACCACGCATCCGCCCGTAGAGTAACCTGCAGGTGGGTTGTGCGGGCCCTGAGTCGGAGCCTGCAGGTGGGTTGTGCGGGCCCTGAGTCGGAGCCTGCAGGTGGGTTGTGCGGGCCCTGAGTCGGAGCCTGCAGGTGGGTTGTGCGGGCCCCGAGTCGGAGCCTGCAGGTGGGTTGTGCGGGCCCTGACTCGGAGCCTGCAGGTGGGTTGTGCGGGCCCTGAGTCGGAGCCTGCAGGTTGTAAAGGTGTGTGTTGTTGATCAGGAACCTGCTGGGGGAGAACCCGTCCGACAAGCTGGACATCAAGATGAACCCCGACGGCAGCGGACAGCTCTACGTCCCCGGACTGACCGAGTTCACCGTCCAGAGCCCCGAGGACATCAACAGGGTGAGGACGTCCTCTCTGGTCTCTGTCTGCACCTCGAGTACCTTTACCTCAAGGTCCACTTACTGTTTCTGGAGCTTTCAGAGTAGAGCTGGACTCCGTCTCCTTTTCTACCTTTAACCTGAATAAAGTCTCTGATTCCAGCGTCCATCTGGATATCTGCTGTTCTCCTCATCTTCCACAACTGAGTCTCTGTGTGTGTGTGTGTGTTTGTGTGTGTGTGTGTGTGTGCGCGCGTGCGCGTGCGCGTGCGTGTGTCCTCAGGTGTTTGAGTTGGGTCACATGAACAGAGCGACGGCGTGCACCAACCTGAACGAACACAGCTCTCGTTCCCACGCTCTGCTCATCATCACCGTGTCTGGACTCAACAACGCCACCGGAAACCGCACACAAGGTACGCACACACACACACACACACACACACACACTGCATGCCACATTAATCAGAGCGCACGAGGTCAGACCTCCTCTAAGTTCCCATGTGACCGCCTGCAGAGAAGCAATGAAGCTTTAAATTGCTGTTTTTTGCTGTTGACGATGCGTTTGAGTTGACGATGCGTTTGAGTTGACGATGCGTTTGAGGTGACGATGTGTTTGAGTTGACGATGTGTTTGCGGTGACGATGCGTTTGAGTTGACGATGCGTTTGAGTTGACGATGTGTTTGAGTTGACGATGTGTTTGCGGTGACGATGTGTTCGCGGTGACGATGCGTTCGAGTTGACGATGCGTTTGAGTTGACGATGTGTTTGAGTTGACGATGTGTTTGCGGTGACGATGTGTTTGCGTTGACGATGTGTTTGCGTTGCAGGTAAACTGAACCTGGTGGACCTGGCGGGCTCGGAGCGGATCGGTAAATCGGGCGCGGAGGGCAGTCGCCTCCGAGAAGCTCAGTGCATCAACAAATCTCTGTCGGCGCTCGGCGACGTCATCAACGCGCTGCGGGGAAAACACTCCCACGTTCCCTTCAGGAATTCCCGTCTCACCTACCTGCTGCAGGACTCTCTGAACGGAGACAGCAAGACCCTCATGATGGTGCAGGTGAGACCAGGACCGGGACCAGGATCAGGTGTAAAGGAAACAGGAAGTAGACAGGATGTTCCCTCAACAGGAAGTAGACAGCATGTTCCCTAAACAGGAAGTAGACAGGATTTTCCTTAACACGAAGTAGACAGGATGTTCCCTCAACAGGAAGTAGAAAGGAGGTTCCCTCAACAGGAAGTAGACAGGATGTTCCCTCAACAGGAAGTAGACAGGATGTTCCCTAAACAGGAAGTAGACAGGATGTTCCCTCAACACGAAGTAGACAGGATGTTCCCTCAACACGAAGTAGACAGGATGTTCCCTCAACAGGAAGTAGAAAGGAGGTTCCCTCAACAGGAAGTAGACAGGATGTTCCCTCAACAGGAAGTAGACAGGATGTTCCCTCAACAGGAAGTAGACAGCATGTTCCCTAAACAGGAAGTAGAAAGGATGTTCCCTCAACAGGAAGTAGACAGGATGTTCCCTCAACAGGAAGTAGACAGGATGTTCCCTCAACAGGAAGTAGAAAGGAGGTTCCCTCAACAGGAAGTAGACAGCATGTTCCCTCAACAGGAAGTAGACAGGATGTTCCCTCAACACGAAGTAGACAGGATGTTCCCTCAACAGGAAGTAGAAAGGAGGTTCCCTCAACAAGAAGTAGACAGGATGTTCCCTCAACAGGAAGTAGACAGGATGTTCCCTAAACAGGAAGTAGACAGGATGTTCCCTCAACACGAAGTAGACAGGATGTTCCCTCAACAGGAAGTAGAAAGGAGGTTCCCTCAACAGGAAGTAGACAGGATGTTCCCTCAACAGGAAGTAGACAGCATGTTCCCTAAACAGGAAGTAGAAAGGAGGTTCCCTCAACAGGAAGTAGACAGGATGTTCCCTCAACAGGAAGTAGACAGCATGTTCCCTAAACAGGAAGTAGAAAGGAGGTTCCCTCAACAGGAAGTAGACAGGATGTTCCCTCAACAGGAAGTAGACAGGATGTTCCCTCAACACGAAGTAGACAGGAGGTTCCCTCAACAGGAAGTAGACAGCATGTTCCCTCAACAGGAAGTAGACAGGATGTTCCCTCAACACGAAGTAGACAGGATGTTCCCTCAACAGGAAGTAGAAAGGAGGTTCCCTCAACAAGAAGTAGACAGGATGTTCCCTCAACAGGAAGTAGACAGGATGTTCCCTAAACAGGAAGTAGACAGGATGTTCCCTCAACACGAAGTAGACAGGATGTTCCCTCAACAGGAAGTAGAAAGGAGGTTCCCTCAACAGGAAGTAGACAGGATGTTCCCTCAACAGGAAGTAGACAGCATGTTCCCTAAACAGGAAGTAGAAAGGAGGTTCCCTCAACAGGAAGTAGACAGGATGTTCCCTCAACAGGAAGTAGACAGCATGTTCCCTAAACAGGAAGTAGAAAGGAGGTTCCCTCAACAGGAAGTAGACAGGATGTTCCCTCAACAGGAAGTAGACAGGATGTTCCCTCAACACGAAGTAGACAGGATGTTCCCTCAACAGGAAGTAGAAAGGAGGTTCCCTCAACAGGAAGTAGACAGGATGTTCCCGCAACAGGAAGTAGAAAGGAGGTACCCTCAACAGGAAGTAGACAGGATGTTCCCTCAACAGGAAGTAGACAGGATGTTCCCTCAACAGGAAGTAGACAGCATGTTCCCTAAACAGGAAGTAGAAAGGAGGTTCTCTCAACAGGAAGTAGAAAGGAGGTTCCCTCAACAGGAAGTAGATAGGATGTTCCCTCAACAGGAAGTAGACAGGATGTTCCCTCAACAGGAAGTAGAAAGGAGGTTCTCTCAACAGGAAGTAGAAAGGAGGTTCCCTCAACAGGAAGTAGATAGGATGTTCCCTCAACAGGAAGTAGACAGGATGTTCCCTCAACACGAAGTAGACAGGATGTTCCCTCAACAGGAAATAGACTGGATGTTCCCTCAACAGGAAGTAGAAAGGAGGTTCCCTCAACAGGAAGTAGACAGGAGGTTCCCTCAACAGGAAGTAGACAGGATGTTCCCTCAACAGGAAGTAGACAGGATGTTCCCTCAACAGGAAGTAGACAGCATGTTCCCTAAACAGGAAGTAGAAAGGATGTTCCCTAAACAGGAAGTAGACAGGATGTTCCCTCAACAGGAAGTAGAAAGGAGGTTCCGTCAACAGGAAGTAGAAAGGAGGTTCCCTCAACAGGAAGTAGATATGATGTTCCCTAAACAGGAAGTAGAAAGGAGGTTCCCTCAACAGGAAGTAGAAAGGAGGTTCCGTCAACAGGAAGTAGAAAGGAGGTTCCCTCAACAGGAAGTAGACAGGATGTTCCCTCAACAGGAAGTAGACAGGATGTTCCCTAAACAGGAAGTAGAAAGGAGGTTCCCTCAACAGGAAGTAGACAGGATGTTCCCTCAACAGGAAGTAGATAGGATGTTCCCTAAACAGGAAGTAGAAAGGAGGTTCCGTCAACAGGAAGTAGAAAGGAGGTTCCCTCAACAGGAAGTAGACAGGATGTTCCCTCAACAGGATGTAGATAGGATGTTCCCTCAACAGGAAGTAGACAGGATGTTCCCTCAACAGGATGTAGATAGGATGTTCCCTCAACAGGAAGTAGACAGGATGTTCCCTCAACAGGATGTAGATAGGATGTTCCCTCAACAGGAAGTAGACAGGATGTTCCTCTGTGTTGTGTTCAGGTGTCTCCGCTGTGCAGTAATCTGAGTGAGTCGGTGTGCTCGCTGAAGTTCGCTCAGCGTGTTCGCAGCGTGGAGCTGAGCAGCTCGTCTTTGTTCACCAGGAGACACGAGAACTCGTCCACGTCGTCCTCGCCGACCCACGACAGCGTGGAGGTAACGGAGACGTTATTGTGCTGGGATTGAATGAAGAAGAAGAAAAACTGTAGGATCTAAAGTGACCTTTGACCTTTGACTTTTGACCTCTCCTCAGCTGGACTCCCCCCCGGTGACCCCCGTCCCTCTGCCCATCTCTCGGGCCAGCAGCGCCGGCTCAACCCTCTCCACCCTCTCCTCCACCTCCAGAACCCCCAGCAGCACCCGCAGGAGGTCCCAGTCCCAGCTCTCCACTGGTACCAGAACACACCAGAACACACAGTACAAATACACACAGTACACAGTACACACTACTACACACTACACAGTACAAATACACACACCACTACACACTACACAGTACAAATACACACAGTACACAGTACACACCACTACACACTACACAGTACAAATACACACACCACTACACACTACACAGTACAAATACACACAGTACACAGTACACACCACTACACACTACACAGTACAAATACACACACCACTACACACTACACAGTACAAATACACACAGTACACAGTACACAGTACAAATACACACAGTACACAGTACACACTACTACACACTACACAGTACCAGAACACACCCGCTTTGTACACTTCTTATTATTGTTGATCATCTGTCAGTCAATCATTGATTATTGAACTTCCACAGTAAAAGTCTAAAGTGACTTCTGGAGGCCGACAGAAGGCATTGTGGGAAATGTAGGAAACCAGCCTGACCTCTCTTCTGTGTCCTCATTCTGTCCTCTGATTGGTTGGTTTTACAGACAGACAGGTAGACAGAGCCAGCCCATTGGTGGGGGACGGTGGGCAGGTAGGTGGGGCTGTGTGCTGATTGGTGGATAGCTTGGCATGGAAGAGCTCAGCATGGCATGGTGACCCCCCCTCCCCCCCATGCACCCATCTAACACCTCCACCTCTAACCACAGAGCTCCACCAGCTGCTGGCTGTGTGCCTGCAGGGCGGTGAGCAGGGCCCACAGAGCTCCACCAGCTGCTGGCTGTGTGCCTGCAGGGCGGTGAGCAGGGCCCACAGAGCCATACAGTGGAGGAAATAAGTATTTGATCCCTTGGTGATTTTGTAAGTTTGCCCACTTACAAAGAAAAGAACGGTCTATAATTTTAATGGTAGGTTTATTTTAACAGTGAGAGACAGAATATAAAGAAAAAAATCCAGAAAACCACATCATATAAAAGTTATAAATTGATTTGTATTTTATTGTGGGAAATAAGTATTTGATCCCCTAGCAACCAGCAAGAATTCTGTCCCCCACAGACCGGTTAGATTAGTCCTCTCGCTTTAAGAAAGTACTCCGAATCTCAACTCATTACCTGTATAAAAGACACCTGTCTCAATTCATTACCTGTATAAAAGACACCTGTCCACAATCAGATCCCAACCTCTCCACCATGGGCAAGACCAAAGGGCTGTCTAAGGACGTCAGGGACAAGATTGTAGACCTGCACAAGACTGGAATGGGCTACAAGACCATCGGCAAGCAGCTTGGTGAGAAGGAGACAACTGTTGGTGCCATTATTAGGAAATGGAAGAAACACAAAATGACCATCAATCGGCCTCGGTCTGGGGCTCCACGCAAGATCTCGTCTCGTGGGGTATCGATGATCATGAGAAAGGTGAGGGATCAGCCCAGAACTACACGGGAGGAACTTCTTAATGATCTCAAGACAGCTGGGACCACAATCACCAAGAAAACCATTGGTAACACACTACGCCGTAATGGATTAAAATCCTGCAGCGCCCGCAATGTCCCCCTGCTCAAGAAGGCACATGTACAGGCCCGTCTGTTTGCCAATGAACACCTGAATGATTCAGAGAAGGCTTGGGAGAAGGTGATGTGGTCAGATGAGACCAAAATCGATCTCGTTGGCATCAACTCGACTCGCCGTGTTTGGAGGAAGAGAAATGCTGACTATAACCCCAAGAACACCATCCCCACCGTCAAGCATGGAGGTGGAAACATTATGCTTTGGGGGTGTTTCTCTGCTACGGGGACAGGACGACTTCACCGCATCGAAGGGAGGATGGACGGGGTCATGTACCGGGAAATGTTGGGCGACAACCTCCCTCCCTCAGCCAGGACACTGAAAATGGGTCGTGGATGGGTCTTCCAGCACGACAATGACCCAAAACATACGGCCAAGGCAACAAAGGAGTGGCTCAAGAAGAAGCACATTAAGGTCATGGAGTGGCGTGGCCAGTCTCCTTAGAAAACCTAAACTCCATAGAAAATCTATGGAGGGAGCTGAAGCTTCGAGTTGCCAAGCGACAGCCTCAAACCTTAAGGATTTGGAGATGATCTGTAAAGAGGAGTGGACCAAAATCCCTCCTGAGATGTTCACAAACCTGGTGACCAACTACAAGAAACGTCTGACCTCTGTGCTTACCAACAACGGTTCTCCAAGTACTGAGTCATGTTTTGCTAGGGGATCAAATACTTATTCCCCACAATAAAATACAAATCAATTTATAACTTTTATATGATGTGATTTTCTGGATTTTTTCTTTATATTCTGTCTCTCACTGTTAAAGTAAACCATTAAAATATAGACCGTTCTTTTCTTTGTCAGGGCAAACTTACAAAATCACCAAGGGATCAAATACTCATTTCCTCCACTGTAACTACAGAGACACAGAGACATACTGTATATATGTGTATATACTACGTCTACGTATACAGTACATCTACATATACAGTACGTCTACGTATATACGTCTACGTATACAGTACGTCTAGGTATATACGTCGACGTATACAGTACGTCTAGGTATATACGTCTACGTATACAGTACGTCTACGTATACAGTATGTCTAGGTATATACGTCTACGTATACAGTACGTCTAGGTATATACGTATACGTACGTCTACGTATACAGTATGTCTAGGTATATACGTCTACGTATACATACGTCTATGTATACAGTACGTCTAGGTATATACGTCTACGTATACAGTATGTCTAGGTATATACGTTTACGTATACAGTATGTCTAGGTATATACGTCTACGTATACATACGTCTACGTATACAGTACGTCTAGGTATATACGTCTACGTATACAGTACGTCTACGTATACAGTATGTCTAGGTATATACGTCTACGTATACAGTACGTCTACGTATACAGTATGTCTACGTATACAGTATGTCTAGGTATATACGTCTACGTATACAGTACGTCTACGTATACAGTACGTCTAGGTATATACGTCTACGTATACATACGTCTACATATACAGTACGTCTAGGTATATACGTCTACGTATACAGTACGTCTACGTATACAGTATGTCTAGGTATATACGTCTACGTATACATACGTCTAGGTATATACGTCTACGTATACAGTACGTCTACGTATACAGTATGTCTAGGTATATACGTCTACGTATACATACGTCTACGTATACAGTACGTCTAGGTATATACGTCTACGTATACAGTATGTCTAGGTATATACGTCTACGTATACATACGTCTACGTATACAGTACGTCTAGGTATATACGTCTACGTATACAGTACGTCTACGTATACAGTATGTCTAGGTATATACGTCTACGTATACAGTACGTCTACGTATACAGTACGTCTAGGTATATACGTCTACGTATACATACGTCTACATATACAGTACGTCTAGGTATATACGTCTACGTATACAGTATGTCTAGGTATATACGTTTACGTATACAGTATGTCTAGGTATATACGTCTACGTATACATACGTCTACGTATACAGTACGTCTAGGTATATACGTCTACGTATACAGTACGTCTACGTATACAGTATGTCTAGGTATATACGTCTACGTATACAGTACGTCTACGTATACATACGTCTACGTATACAGTATGTCTAGGTATATACGTCTACGTATACAGTACGTCTACGTATACAGTACGTCTAGGTATATACGTCTACGTATACATACGTCTACATATACAGTACGTCTAGGTATATACGTCTACGTATACAGTACATCTACGTATACAGTATGTCTAGGTATATACGTCTACGTATACATACGTCTAGGTATATACGTCTACGTATACAGTACGTCTACGTATACAGTATGTCTAGGTATATACGTCTACGTATACATACGTCTACGTATACAGTACGTCTAGGTATATACGTCTACGTATACAGTATGTCTAGGTATATACGTCTACGTATACATACGTCTACGTATACAGTACGTCTAGGTATATACGTCTACGTATACAGTACGTCTACGTATACAGTATGTCTAGGTATATACGTCTACGTATACATACGTCTACGTATACAGTATGTCTAGGTATATACGTCTACGTATACAGTACGTCTACGTATACAGTACGTCTAGGTATATACGTCTACGTATACATACGTCTACATATACAGTACGTCTAGGTATATACGTCTACGTATACAGTATGTCTAGGTATATACGTCTACGTATACAGTACGTCTAGGTATATACGTCTACGTATACAGTACGTCTACGTATACAGTATGTCTAGGTATATACGTCTACGTATACATACGTCTAGGTATATACGTCTACGTATACAGTACGTCTACGTATACAGTATGTCTAGGTATATACGTCTACGTATACATACGTCTACATATACAGTACGTCTAGGTATATACGTCTACGTATACAGTACGTCTACGTATACAGTATGTCTAGGTATATACGTCTACGTATACATACGTCTACGTATACAGTACGTCTAGGTATACAGTACGTCTAGGTATATATGTCTACGCATACAGTATGTCTACGTATACAGTATGTCTAGGTATATACGTCTACGTATACAGTACGTCTACGTATACAGTATGTCTAGGTATATACGTCTACGTATACAGTACGTCTACGTATACAGTACGTCTAGGTATATACGTCTACGTATACAGTACGTCTACGTATACAGTACGTCTAGGTATATACGTCTACGTATACAGTACGTCTACGTATACAGTATGTCTAGGTATATACGTCTACGTATACAGTACGTCTACGTATACAGTATGTCTAGGTATATACGTCTACGTATACAGTACGTCTACGTATACAGTACGTCTAGGTATATACGTCTACGTATACAGTATGTCTAGGTATATACGTCTACGTATACATACGTCTACGTATACAGTACGTCTAGGTATATACGTCTACGTATACATACGTCTACGTATACAGTACGTCTAGGTATATACGTCTACGTATACAGTATGTCTAGGTATATACGTCTACGTATACAGTACGTCTACGTATACAGTATGTCTAGGTATATACGTCTACGTATACATACGTCTACGTATACAGTATGTCTAGGTATATACGTCTACGTATACAGTACGTCTACGTATACAGTATGTCTAGGTATATACGTCTACGTATACATACGTCTAGGTATATACGTCTACGTATACAGTACGTCTACGTATACAGTATGTCTAGGTATATACGTCTACGTATACATACGTCTACGTATACAGTATGTCTAGGTATATACGTCTACGTATACAGTACGTCTACGTATACAGTATGTCTAGGTATATACGTCTACGTATACAGTACGTCTACGTATACAGTATGTCTAGGTATATACGTCTACGTATACATACGTCTACGTATACAGTATGTCTAGGTATATACGTCTACATATACATACGTCTACATATACAGTACGTCTACGTATATACGTCTGCTCGGTGAAGGGTCAGGTTGTTTATGGTGCGGTCTGTTGGATGTTCATTACAACGAGTTCAAGTCACAAAGAAATGAAACGTCTCGTTATCTGAACCTTTAAAGGGAGAGTACCACTGTTAGCCTAGCTTAGCATAAAGACTGGAAGCAGAGGGAAACTGTTAGCCTAGCTTAGCACAAAGACTGGAAGCAGAGGGAAACTGTTAGCCTAGCTTAGCATAAAGACTGGAAACAGAGGGAAACTGTTAGCCTAGCTTAGCATAAAGACTGGAAGCAGAGGGGAACTGTTAGCCTAGCTTAGCACAAAGACTGGAAGCAGAGGGAAACTGTTAGCCTAGCTTAGCATAGAAACGGCTGGAGTTCATCATTATTAATATTAATATTTCATAAATCCTGAATCTTTTCTTTGTGACTTCAGAGTGGGGGTGTTGTGAGTTGGTGGTCTGGATGAACCCCCCCTACACACACACACACACACACATTGCCAGGTGTCTGCTGCTGAGCCGAGGATTGTGGGATATATTCCTCCATGTGCACACTGACGGGTCACATGACTGAGGGGGTGACGGGTCACATGACTGACGGGTCACATGACCGACGGGTCACATGACTGAGGGCCTGGTTTGTCTCTGCAGGACGACTGAAGCTGACGGCCTGAGTGACCCGGAGAGGACGCCGTGGGGACGTCCGGGTCTGGCGGCGGGGTGTCTGCCAACACTCTGAGGCTTCTTCCTGCTGGGACGCCACCTCCCTCCGTCAGGAGGAGCAAAGCCTGATGGGAACTTTACCAGATGGATCTCAGATCACAGACTCAGAGAGAACACGGCCCAACGGTTCTAAAGGTTCTCCAGGGCCGCTCAGCTGGACTCACTTTATTTACAGTATATAGTACCAGTATCACTATACACAGTACCAGTACACACAGTACCAGTACACACAGTACCAGTACACACAGTACCAGTATACACAGTACCAGTACACACAGTGCCAATATACACAGTACCAGTACACACAGTACCAGTACACACAGTACCAGTACACACAGTACCAGTATAGGTTTTCCAATCCCAGTATTTCTTTTGTTTCTTTGTAAAGTTGCACTTTAAGTTGAGATGATTTTGGACCCACAGATGTTCCAGATGTGGTTGATTTATAATATATTGATGATAATGTTTTATATTTATGTTTGACGGCTTTAATCTGCAGTTCTTCTGATTGATTCTCTTCCTGGTCAGACGGTTCATTAACATTTACAGAGGAGGACGTCTCTCCGTGTCCTCGCGGTCCTCTTTTATCCAATCAGGGTGCTCCAGCGGTACCGAGCTGTCCGATCAGACAGGATCTCCGTCTCGCGCTGACGGAGCTTCGTCTTCCTTCAGCTCAGAGAGACGCTCAGATCCGCCGCCGCCTCCGTAGAAAAAACAGACGAAGGTGACCTTTGACCTCAGACAGAAGAGATCCACAGGTGACCTTTGACCTCAGACAGGGTCAGGGTTAGTAGTTAGTGGTAGTCGTAGTAACAGGAATGCTTAGTAACGCTATGAGCTGCCGTGTCGTTGGCTGGAGGTCAACATGTTCTGCTTGCTTCGTCTCGCTGTAGAGCTGCTCTTCTTTTTGTATTTTCCTTTTTAATAAATAAACATCCAAATGAAACGTGTAGTTCTGGCCTCCATGTTGACCCACCCGGTACCGCCACCCGGTACCACCACCTGGTACCACCACCCGGTACCACCATGTTGACCCACCCGGTAACACCCGGTACCACCACCCGGTAACACCACCCGGTACCACCCGGTACCACCGCCTGGTACCACCACCGGTACCACCTACCGGTACCACCACCCGGTACCACCATGTTGACCCACCCGGTACCACCACCCTGTACCACCATCTCGTAAAATTTTATGGAAAAAAATGCATAGTATAGTATGTCGAAACATTTTATGAGAAAAAAGTCATAGTATGTCGTAAAATTATGTAAAATTTTATGAAAAAAAGTCATAGTATAGTATATCGTAAAAGTTTATGAAAAAAAGCCGCAGTAAAGTATATTGTAAAATTTTATGAAAAAAAGTCATAGTATAGTATGTCGTAAAAGTTCATGAAAAAAAGTCATAGTATAGTATGTCGTCAAATTTTATTAAAATAAGTAATAGTATAGTATATTGTAAAATTTTATGGAAAAAAATGCATAGTATAGTATGTTGAAACATTTTATGGAAAATTTTATGAAAAAAAAGTCACAGTAAAGTATATCGTAAAATTTTATGAAAAAAAGTCATAGTATAGTATATCGTAAAATTTTATGAAAAGAAGTCATAGTAAAGTATATCGTAAAAGTTTATGAAAAATATGTCATAGTATAGTATGTCGTAAAATTTGATGAAAAAAAGTCATAGTAAAGTGTCGTAAAATTGTATGTAAAATTTCATGAAAAAAAGTCATAGTATAGCATGTCGAAAAATTTTATGAAATAAGTCAAAGTATAGTATGTCGGAACATTTTATGAAAAAAGTCATAGTATAGTATGTCGTAAAATTTTATGAAAAAAAGTCATAGTATAGTATATTGTAAAATTTTATGAAAAAAAGTCAGTATAGTATGTCGAAAAATTTTATGAAAAAAAAGTCATAGTATAGTATGTCGTAACATTTTATGGAAAATATTTTATGAAAAAAAGTCATAGTATAGTATATCTTAAAAGTTTATGAAAAAAAGCCGCAGTAAAGTATGTCGTCAAATTTTATGAAAAAAAGTCATAGTATAGTATGTTCAAATTTTATGTAAAATTTTATGAAAAAAAGTCAAAGTATAGTATGTCGTAAAATTGTATTAAAATAAGTCATAGTAAAGTATATCGTAAAAGTTCATGAAAAAAAGTCATAGTAAAGTATATCGTAAAAGTTCATGAAAAAAAGTCATAGTATAGTATGTCGTCAAATTTTATGTAAAAGTTTATGAAAAAAAGTCAAAGTATAGTATGTCGTAAAATTGTATTAAAATAAGTAATAGTATAGTATATCGTAAAATTTTATGGAAAAAAATGCATAGTATAGTATGTCGAAACATTTTATGGAAAATTTTATGAAAAAAAAGTCACAGTAAAGTATATCGTAAAATTTTATGAAAAAAAGTCATAGTATAGTATATCGTAAAAGTTTATGAAAAAAAGCCGCAGTAAAGTATGTCGTAAAATTTTATTAAAAAACGTCATAGTATAGTATGTCGTAAAATTTTATGGAAAATGTTATGAAAAAAAAGTCATAGTACAGTATGTCGTAAAATTTTATGAAAAAAAGTTATAGTATATCGTAAAAGTTTATGAAAAAAACGTCATTAGTATGTCGTAAAATTTTATGGAAAAAAAAGTCATAGTATAGTATGTCGTAAAATTTTATGTAAAATTTTTTGAAAAAAAGTCAGTATAGTATATCGTTAAAAGTTTATAAAAAAAAGCCGCAGTAAAGTATATCGTAAAAGTTTATGAAAAAAACGTCATAGTATAGTATGTCGTCAAATTTTATTAAAAAAAGTCATAGTATAGTATGTTGTCAAATTTTATGTAAAATTTTATGAAAAAAAGTCAAAGTATAGTATGTCGTAAAATTGTATTAAAATAAGTCATAGTAAAGTATATCGTAAAAGTTCATGAAAAAAAGTCATAGTAAAGTATATCGTAAAATTTTATGAAAAAAAGTCATAGTATAGTATATCGTAAAATTTTATGAAAAGAAGTCATAGTAAAGTATGTCGTAAAATTTTATGAAAAAAAGTCATAGTATAGTATATCGTAAAATTTTATGAAAAGAAGTCATAGTAAAGTATGTCGTAAAATTTTATGAAAAAAAGTCATAGTATAGTATGTCGTAAAATTTTATTAAAAAACGTCATAGTATAGTATGTCGTAAAATTTTATGGAAAATGTTATGAAAAAAAAGTCATAGTATAGCATATCGTAAAAGTTTATGAAAAAAACGTCATTAGTATGTCGTAAAATTTTATGGAAAAAAAAGTCATAGTATAGTATGTCGTAAAATTTGATGTAAAATTTTTTGAAAAAAAGTCATAGTATAGTATATCGTTAAAAGTTTATGAAAAAAAGTCATAGTATAGTATATCGTAAAATTTTATGAAAAGAAGTCATAGTAAAGTATGTCGTAAAAGTTTATGAAAAAAAGTCATAGTATAGTATATCGTAAAATTTTATGAAAAATGTTATGAAAAAAAAGTCATAGTATAGTATGTCGTAAAATTTGATGTAAAATTTTTTGAAAAAAAGTCATAGTATAGTATATCGTTAAAAGTTTATAAAAAAAAGCCGCAGTAAAGTATATCGTAAAAGTTTATGAAAAAAACGTCATAGTATAGTATGTCGTAAAATTTTATTAAAATAAGTAATAGTATAGTATATCGTAAAATTTTATGGAAAAAAATGCATAGTATAGTATGTCGAAACATTTTATGGAAAGTTTTATGAAAAAAAAGTCACAGTAAAGTATATCGTAAAATTTTATGAAAAAAAGTCAGTATAGTATGTCGTCAAATTTTATGTAAATTTTATGAAAAAAAAGTCAAAGTATTGTATGTCGTAAAATTTTATTAAAAAAAGTCATAGTATAGTATATCGTAAAATTTTATGAAAAAAAAGTCATAGTATAGTATGTCGTAAAATTTTATGAAAAGAAGTCATATTATAATATGTCGTAAAATTTTATGAAAAAAAACGTCATAGTATAGTTTGTTGTAAAATTTTATGTAAAATTTTATGAAAAAATAAGTCATAGAATAGTTTGTAGAAGAATTTTATGAAAAAAAGTCGTAGTAAAGTATGTCGTAAAATTTTATGAAAAAAGTCATAGTATGTCGAAACATTTTATGGAAAATTTTATAAAAAAAAAAAAAAGTCATAGTCTAGCATGTCGGAAAATTTTATGGAAAGTTTTATTAAAAAAAAAAGTCATGGTATATTATGTCGTAAAATTTTATGAAAATAATAGTATAGTATGTCGAAAAATTTTATGAAATATGTTTTGAAAAAAGAAGTCATAGAATAGTTTGTAGAAGAATTTTATGGAAAAAAGTCAGAGTATAGTATGTCGTAAAGTTTTATGAAAATAAGTTATAGTATAGTATGTTTTTTTATTTTTTCAGCATGCTATAAATAATATGATTTTTTTCATATTGTATTCTTTGACATTTTTTTACATGCTGTGTAATAACCTGTGAAATAGCTCAGTGTGGTAGATATCTGGTTTGAATACTGGAGGTTAGGGGTTCGATCCTTATGTGACACAATCTGTTTTCAGGTCTAACTTCTAATGACCAAGTCAAATAGACCAAGAGAACAGTCCTCAGTGCGTGTGGCATTGGTGGCTTGGTTGCTAAGTTCCCGGTCCTGGCTGCGGCAGAGCGGGGTTCCATCCCCACCCTTACATTGGTGCCCGACAGTGGAGAGAGACGAGCGTCTCCTCCCAGGGTTTACCAGAGATAACACTGGAGGGTTATGAAACAGGGAAACACACATTGTTGTAAGTTTGATGTCTTTATTTATTTTTCTATTATCTCTGTGTGCTGATAGAACCCAAACCTATATGATTTATAACCCTAACCCTAACCTATATAAGAGATAACCCTAACCAATATAATACATAACCCTAACCCTACATAATAGGTAACCCTAACCCTATATAATATATAACCCTAACCTTAACCTATATGATATATAACCCTAACCCTAACCTATATAATATATAACCCTAACCTATATAAGAGATAACCCTAACCAATATAATACATAACCCTAACCCTACATAATAGGTAATCCTAACCCTATATAATATATAACCCTAACCTTAACCTATATGATATATAACCCTAACCCTAACCTATATAATATATAACCCTAGCCCTATATAATATATAACCCTAGCCCTATATAATATATAACCCTAACCTTAACCTATATGATATATAACCCTAACCCTAACCTATATAATATATAACCCTAACCTATATAAGAGATAACCCTAACCAATATAATACATAACCCTAACCCTACATAATAGGTAATCCTAACCCTATATAATATATAACCCTAACCTTAACCTATATGATATATAACCCTAACCTTAACCTATATAATATATAACCCTAGCCCTATATAATAGATAACCCTAACCTATATAATATATAACCCTGACCTATATAATATATAACCCTAACCTATATAATAGATAACCCTAACCCTATATAATATATAACCCTAACCTATATAATATATAACCCTAACCTATATAATAGATAACCCTAACCCTATATAATATATAACCCTAACCTATATAATTTATAACCCTAACCTTAACCTCTATAATATATAACCCCAGCCCTTTATTAATGTTTGAAATATGATCAGCTGTATGTGCTGGTATATATAATCAGCTGTATATATAATCAGCTCTGTGTGCTGGTATATATAATCAGCTGTATGTGCTGGTATATATAATCAGCTGTATATATAATCAGCTGTGTGTGCTGGTATATATAATCAGCTGTATGTGCTGGTATATATAATCAGCTGGTATATATAATCAGCTGTATGTGCTGGTATATATAATCAGCTGTATGTGATGGTATATATAATCAGCTGTATGTGCTGGTATATATAATGTGGTATATATAATCAGCTGTATGTGCTGGTATATATAATGTGGCATATATAATCAGCTGTATGTGATGGTATATATAATGTGGTATATATAATCAGCTGTATGTGATGGTATATATAATGTGGTATATATAATCAGCTGTATGTGATGGTATACATAATGTGGTATATATAATCAGCTGAATGTGATGGTATATATAATGTGGTATATATAATCAGCTGTATGTGATGGTATATATAATGTGGTATATATAATCAGCTGTATGTGATGGTATATATAATGTGGTATATATAATCAGCTGTATGTGATGGTATATATAATGTGGTATATATAATCAGCTGTATGTGATGGTATATATAATGTGGTATATATAATCAGCTGGATGTGCTGGTATATATAATGTGGTATATATAATCAGCTGGATGTGCTGGTATATATAATGTGGTATATATAATCAGCTGGATGTGATGGTATATATAATGTGGTATATATAATCAGCTGTATGTGATGGTATATATAATGTGGTATATATAATCAGCTGGATGTGCTGGTATATATAATGTGGTATATATAATCAGCTGTATGTGATGGTATATATAATGTGGTATATATAATCAGCTGGATGTGCTGGTATATATAATGTGGTATATATAATCAGCTGGATGTGCTGGTATATATAATGTGGTATATATAATCAGCTGGATGTGATGGTATATATAATCAGCTGTATGTGCTGGTATATATAATGTGGTATATATAATCAGCTGTATGTGATGGTATATATAATATGGTATATATAATCAGCTGTATGTGATGGTATATATAATGTGGTATATATAATCAGCTGGATGTGCTGGTATATATAATGTGGTATATATAATCAGCTGGATGTGATGGTATATATAATCAGTTGTATGTGCTGGTATATATAATGTGGTATATATAATCAGCTGTATGTGATGGTATATATAATATGGTATATATAATCAGCTGGATGTGATGGTATATATAATGTGGTATATATAATCAGCTGGATGTGATGGTATATATAATCAGTTGTATGTGCTGGTATATATAATGTGGTATATATAATCAGCTGTATGTGATGGTATATATAATATGGTATATATAATCAGCTGGATGTGATGGTATATATAATGTGGTATATATAATCAGCTGGATGTGATGGTAGAGGATCCTTCATCTCCTCAGCAGCACTAAAGTCTCGGCTGATGGACGTTTCTGCCGGAGCCACGACCAGGTGGTCAATAAACCACATTCAGTCCAGCAAACAACCCAGGAAGAAACCCATCCCGTTCCTCAAGGCTGGAGAGAACCCAAACCCTAACCCTATATAATATATATAATATATATAATATATAACCTACCACAGTAAAGTCAAATGTACTACAATGTGTGTTTTCCTGTTTCATAACCCCCCAGTGTTATCTCTGGTATATAACCCCTCAGTGTTATCTCTGGTATATAACCCTCCAGTGTTATCTCTGGTATATAACCCTCCAGTGTTATCTCTGGTATATAACCCCCCAGTGTTATCTCTGGTATATAACCCCCCAGTGTTATCTCTGGTATATAACCCTCCAGTGTTATCTCTGGTATATAACCCCCCAGTGTTATCTCTGGTATATAACCCTCCAGTGTTATCTCTGGTATATAACCCCCCAGTGTTATCTCTGGTATATAACCAGCTCTGCCGCAGCCAGAACCGGGAACTTAGCAGCCAAGCCACCAATGCCACACTGAGGACTGTTCTCTTGGTATATTTGACTTGGTCATTAGAACTGCAGATTGTGTCACATAAGCATCGAACCCACAACCTCCAGTATTCCAACCAGGTATCTACCACACTGAGCTATTTCACAGGTTATTACACAGCATGTAAAAAAGAGTACAAAAAAGGCAAAGAATAGTATGTCGAAAAAATATCATAGTAAAGCATGTCCAAACATTTTTCAACATACTATACTATGACTTTTTTTTACATAAACATTTTTTACATACTATACTACTGTCGTAAAATTTCATGAAAAAAACATAGTATAGTATAGTCATAGTATAGTAGTATAGTATAGTAGTCATAGTATAGTAGTATAGTCATAGTATAGTATAGTAGTATAGTATAGTCATAGTATAGTAATATAGTCATAGTATAGTAGTATAGTATAGTCATAGTATAGTAGTATAGTATAGTATATTAGTATAGTATAGTATAGTATAGTCCTAGTATAGTATAGTCCTAGTATAGTAGTATAGTCCTAGTATAGTAGTATAGTATAGTATAGTCCTAGTTTAGTATAGTAGTATAGTCCTAGTATAGTAGTATAGTCATAGTATAGTATAGTAGTATAGTCCTAGTATAGTAGTATAGTATAGTCCTAGTATAGTAATAGTATAGTAGTATAGTATAGTAGTATAGTATAGTCCTAGTATAGTATAGTAGTATAGTCCTAGTATAGTAGTATATTATAGTCATAGTATAGTATAGTAGTATAGTCCTAGTATAGTAGTATAGTCCTAGTATAGTAGTATAGTATAGTCATAGTATAGTAGTATAGTATATTAGTATAGTATAGTCATAGTATAGTAGTATAGTATAGTATAGTCATAGTATAGTAGTATAGTATAGTCATAGTATAGTAGTATAGTATAGTATATTAGTATAGTATAGTCCTAGTATAGTAGTATAGTATAGTCCTAGTATAGTCCTAGTATAGTAGTATAGTATAGTAGTATAGTCCTAGTATAGTAGTGTAGTATAGTATAGTAGTATAGTAGTCTTAGTATAGTATAGTCCTAGTATAGTATAGTATAGTCCTAGTATAGTAGTATAGTATAGTATAGTCCTAGTATAGTAGTATAGTATAGTATAGTAGTATAGTGTAGTATAGTCCTAGTATAGTAGTATAGTATAGTCTTACTATAGTAGTATAGTATAGTATAGTCCTAGTATAGTATAGTCTTAGTATAGTAGTATAGTATAAATAGTAGTATAGTATAGTAGTATAGTATAGTCCTAGTATAGTATAGTCTTAGTATAGTAGTATAGTATAAATAGTAGTATAGTATAGTATAGTAGTATAGTATAGTATAGTATAGTCCTAGTATAGTATAGTCTTAGTATAGTAGTATAGTATAAATAGTAGTATAGTATAGTAGTATAGTATAGTCCTAGTATAGTAGTATAGTATAGTATAGTAGTATAGTATAGTCCTAGTATAGTAGTATAGTATAGTAGTATAGTATAGTCCTAGTATAGTAGTATAGTATAAATAGTAGTATAGTATAGTATAGTGGTATAGTATAGTCCTAGTATAGTAGTATAGTATAAATAGTAGTATAGTATAGTATAGTGGTATAGTATAGTCCTAGTATAGTAGTATAGTAGTATAGTAGTATAGTATAGTATAGTATAGTATAGTAGTATAGTATAGTATAGTATAGTATAGTATAGTATAGTATAGTCCTAGTATAGTATGTGGAAAAGAGTAAAAAGGTGTGTTTCTGGTTCAACAGAGAGACTCGTCTTTAGTCTCAACATATATAACTTTATTTAAATAAACATGTAGAGCAGAAGGTCGGATGTCTGAACAGTAGAAAAGGAAACATCATCAGAATAATGTGTGACGGACTGACGGAGTCTTCTGAACACATCTGTTCAATCATCCTTATACAGATGTTACAGTGACGCCAGCTTCTACTGTGTAATGAGGTCATCACTGAGCTGTTCAAGTGCTGATTGGTGGACTTTGATTGGTGGATATTGGTCGGCTAGCTGTTCCCCCTGTTTCCAGTCTTTATGCTAAGCTAAGCTAACCAGCTGCTGGCTGTGGCGTCCTGACAGCATCCGTTGTCTTTGTCTCTCAGGGAGGACGGACCGTTCACCTGAGACACTAAATCGTCCAGGCTCTTTGTCCAGTCCAGTTGTCCAACAGTAGACGTGCACGACGGAACGACGTCGGCGAGCGGACGTCGTTCTTCTTCTCTGATTTCCTCAAAGTGTCGGTGTGTTCCTTCAGGAGAGCAGAAAGATGAACGTATCGTAATAACACTTGTATTAACTCAGTCCTTCAGTCTTCAGTCCGTCCAGCTGCAGCTCAGCTGATACGTCCAGCGACGTCCGTCCATCACCGGTAGGAGCCGTCGGCGTGTCTCACAGTGAATCTTCCAGCGGCGCCATGAGCAGCTGCAGCTCTTTGAAGGCGCTGCCGTGACGACCGACCTGCGCCGCCTTGTTCTTCACCATGTTGCTCAGGTTCTTCAGCTGCTTGCAGCACGCTCTGCACTTCTGGTGTCTGCAGCACAACAACAACATGGTGAGGTCAGGTGATCACCTCAAAGGGTCACCAGGTTCTCTACCGTACAGTTTACACTAAACCGCAGTGAACGTGTCACAGTCATCAGAAACCAGGGAGACGTTTATACAATAGTCATTAAAAAGTCATAGTATAGTATGTCCAAAAAAGACAAAATAAAGACAAAAAAAGGACAAAAAAAGACAAAAAAAAAGACAAAAAAAGACAAAAAAAAACAAAAAAAAGTGCTAGTATATGAAGTCAATAGTATATTAGTATATTCCATGTATAACAGGACAGAAGTTATTAAGAAGTGTCTGGATGAAGTTGGTGCTGGTGTGAGATCAGCTGGTAGAACGTGATCAGAAGGTCGTGGTGTTAGAGGAGGACTTGGTGAGGTGATAGATGAAGACTTGGTGGGGTGTTAGAGGAGGACTTGGTGGGGTGTTAGAGGAGGACTTGGTGGTTGTTAGAGGAGGACTTGGTGGGGTGTTAGAGGAGGACTTGATGGTGGTGTTAGAAGAGGACTTGGTGGGGTGTTAGAGGAGGACTTGTTGGGGTGTTAGAGGAGGACTTGGTGAGGTGTTAGATGAAGACTTGGTGGGGTGTTAGAGGAGGACTTGGTGAGGTGTTAGATGAAGACTTGGTGGGGTGTTAGAGGAGGACTTGGTGGGGTGTTAGAGGAGGACTTGGTGGGGTGTTAGAGGAGGACTTGGTGGGGTGTTAGAGGAGGACTTGGTGGTTGTTAGAGGAGGACTTGGTGGGGTGTTAGAGGAGGACTTGGTGGTGGTGTTAGAGGAGGACTTGGTGGTGGTGTTAGAGGAGGACTTGTTGGGGTGTTAGAGGAGGACTTGGTGGGGTGTTAGAGGAGGACTTGGTGGGGTGTTAGAGGAGGACTTGGTGGGGTGTTAGAGGAGGACTTGGTGGTGGTGTTAGAGGAGGACTTGGTGGTGGTGTTAGAAGAGGACTTGGTGGGGTGTTAGAGGAGGACTTGGTTGGGTGTTAGAAGAGGACTTGGTGGGGTGTTAGAGGAGGACTTGGTTGGGTGTTAGATGAGGACTTGGTTGGGTGTTAGAGGAGGACTTGGTGGTGGTGTTAGAGGAGGACTTGGTGGGGTGTTAGATGAGGACTTGGTTGGGTGTTAGAGGAGGACTTGGTTGGGTGTTAGATGAGGACTTGGTTGGGTGTTAGAGGAGGACTTGGTGGTGGTGTTAGAGGAGGACTTGGTTGTGGTGTTAGAAGAGGACTTGGTGGGGTGTTAGAGGAGGACTTGGTGGGGTGTTAGAGGAGGACTTGGTGGTGGTGTTAGAGGAGGACTTGGTGGGGTGTTAGAGGAGGACTTGGTGGTTGTTAGAGGAGGACTTGGTGGGGTGTTAGAGGAGGACTTGGTGGGGTGTTAGAGGACTTGTTGGGTTGTTAGAGGAGGACTTGGTGGGGTGTTAGAGGAGGACTTGGTGGTGGTGTTAGAGGAGGACTTGGTGGTGGTGTTAGAAGAGGACTTGGTGGGGTGTTAGAGGAGGACTTGGTTGGGTGTTAGAGGAGGACTTGGTGGTGGTGTTAGAGGAGGACTTGGTTGGGTGTTAGAGGAGGACTTGGTGGGGTGTTAGAGGAGGACTTGGTGGTGGTGTTAGAGGAGGACTTGGTGGTGGTGTTAGAAGAGGACTTGGTGGGGTGTTAGAGGAGGTCTTGGTGGGGTGTTAGAGGAGGACTTGGTGGTTGTTAGAGGAGGACTTGGTGGGGTGTTAGAGGAGGACTTGGTGGGGTGTTAGAGGACTTGTTGGGTTGTTAGAGGAGGACTTGGTGGGGTGTTAGAGGAGGACTTGGTGGTGGTGTTAGAGGAGGACTTGGTGGTGGTGTTAGAAGAGGACTTGGTGGGGTGTTAGAGGAGGACTTGGTTGGGTGTTAGATGAGGACTTGGTTGGGTGTTAGAGGAGGACTTGGTGGTGGTGTTAGAGGAGGACTTGGTGGGGTGTTAGATGAGGACTTGGTTGGGTGTTAGAGGACTTGGTTGGGTGTTAGATGAGGACTTGGTTGGGTGTTAGAGGAGGACTTGGTGGTGGTGTTAGAGGAGGACTTGGTTGTGGTGTTAGAAGAGGACTTGGTGGGGTGTTAGAGGAGGACTTGGTGGGGTGTTAGAGGAGGACTTGGTGGTGGTGTTAGAGGAGGACTTGGTGGTGGTGTTAGAAGAGGACTTGGTGGGGTGTTAGAGGAGGTCTTGGTGGGGTGTTAGAGGAGGACTTGGTGGTTGTTAGAGGAGGGCTTGGTGGGGTGTTAGAGGAGGACTTGGTGGGGTGTTAGAGGACTTGTTGGGTTGTTAGAGGAGGACTTGGTGGGGTGTTAGAGGAGGACTTGGTGGTGGTGTTAGAGGAGGACTTGGTGGTGGTGTTAGAAGAGGACTTGGTGGGGTGTTAGAGGAGGACTTGGTGGTGGTGTTAGAGGAGGACTTGGTGGTGGTGTTAGAAGAGGACTCGGTGGGGTGTTAGAGGTCTTGGTGGGGTGTTAGAGGAGGACTTGGTGGTTGTTAGAGGAAGACTTGGTGGGGTGTTAGAGGAGGACTTGGTGGGGTGTTAGAGGAGGACTTGGTGGGGTGTTAGAGGAGGACTTGGTGGGGTGTTAGAGGAGGACTTGGTGGTTGTGGACTGGTTGGGACTCACCGCTCCTCTCTGGTGATGTCCACCCCGACAGACGGCGTGGCCCTCAGCGTGTCACAGATCAGCATCCAGAAATGTTTCATGATCAGCTTCAGAGACGTACAGCCAGTCTGGATGTAGCTACACACACACACACACACACACACACAAACAGACACAGGCACAGACACGCACACGCACACAGACACAGACACACAGGTGAGATAAGGTGTTGTTGTCGTCGTTGTCGTTGTGTATCTGTGTTTTATCATGTTCTAGATGAATCAGTACCTGAGCTCCTCACCTCTCATATTTGCTGTGCAGCAGCTGGTCAATCTGAGGAAGAACCGTGGGACACAGATCCAGCTTCCACAGAGACCTGAAACCGTTATTATTATTATTATTATTATTACAATCACAACGGACCGTCACTATGTATAACAGACCGTCGCTACATATAACAGACCGTCGCTACGTATAACAGACTGTCGCTACGTATAACAGACCGTCACTACGTATAACAGACCGTCGCTACGTATAACAGACCGTCGTTACGTATAACAGACCGTCGCTACGTATAACAGACCGTCGCTACGTATAACAGACCGTCGCTACGTATAACAGACCGTCGCTACGTATAACAGACCGTCGCTACGTATAACAGACCGTCGCTATGTATAACAGACAGTCGCTACGTATAACAGACCGTCGCTACGTATAACAGACCGTCGCTACGTATAACAGACCGTCGCTACGTATAACAGACCGTTGCTAGGGGCGCAGCTCTGATGTCGGACTCTGGAGGAACGTTTTCCTGTCAATACATTGATTTCTTCAGTCAGTGGCCGTGGTATAGTCAGGATAATGTACAGCTAGGGATGTCTTACGTACTAGAGATGTTTTACGTGATGTCTGTTCCTACTAACAATAGAACAACAGGATATTTAAGTCCAGAGCTGATGAACTCACGGTTGAAGGTTGATGATGTTCAGGATGTCCACAACAATAGACAGGTCATTCATGGAGACAGCAGCGTCCAGAGCGCTCTGCTCACAGGAAACAGGAAACAGGAAACAGGAAGTGAAGGCAGGTAAAGGGCAGGTATCACAGCTGGACATTGGTGAGGATGACGGGTCTGATCTGCACCATGTCCAACTAATGGAAACACTGAGTTGGAACTAGTCTCACCTTGATGTCCTCTCTGGCCCACACGGACCGGACCGTCTCCAGGTTCTTGTGGCGGCTGCGCAGCATCACACACATGGTGTCGTGACCTTTCTTCAGCTGAGTCAGAGCCTCGTCATCACTCAGAGCTCCGGCTCGGTTGTTAGGAGACGACTGAGGAACCGAGAGGAGGACACTTATTCAGTTCAATAATAACCAGACTACTACAGGTACTACTACTGTTAATAACCAGACTACTACAAGTACTACTACTGTTAATAACCAGACTACTACAAGTACTACTACTGTTAATAACCAGACTACTACAAGTACTACTACTGTTAATAACCAGACTACTACAGGTACTACTACTGTTAATAACCAGACTACTACAAGTACTACTACTGTTAATAACCAGACTACTACAAGTACTACTACTGTTAATAACCAGACTACTACAGGTACTACTACTGTTAATAACCAGACTACTACAAGTACTACTACTGTTAATAACCAGACTACTACAAGTACTACTACTGTTAATAACCAGACTACTACAGGTACTAAATATCTGATCTCTGATCTCTGGTTTCTGGTGGAAGAGTACAACATATCCAAAACTACACAACTTTTATTGACTTACTGATATTGACTTATTTAGTTTAACCCAGCGGTCAGCAACCTTTAATATCTAAAGAGCCCAAAATGTGTCTGGAGCCGCAAATCATGTGATCATTGTGATGAAGGTAACACAGTTGATAGTCTATAAGTCTAATGCAGTGAGGGCCAAAGAGACAATGTACTACGGAGTATTAGGGCCACATTGAGAGAAGAAATCGTACAGTCGTACCGTACCACACCGTCGTACCGCACCGTCGTACCAAACCGTCTACCGTCGTACCGCACCGTCTACCGTCGTACCGCACCGTCGTACCGTCGTACAGTCGTACCGTCGTGCAGTCGCACAGTCGTACCGTCGTACCGTCGTACCGTCGTACCAAACCGTCTACCGTCGTACCGCACCGTCTACCGTCGTACCGCACCGTCGTACCGTCGTACAGTCGTACCGTCGTGCAGTCGCACAGTCGTACCGTCGTGCAGTCGTGCAGTCGTACCCTCGTACCGTCGTACCGTGCAGTCGTACCGTACCGTACCGTCGTACCGCCGTGCAGTCGTACCGTCGTACCGTCGTGCAGTCGTACCCTCGTACCGTCGTACCGTGCAGTCGTACCGTACCGTACCGTCGTACCGTCGTACCGCCGTGCAGTCGTACCGTCGTGCAGTCGTACCGTCGTACCGTCGTGCAGTCGCACAGTCGTACCGTCGTACCGTCGTGCAGTCGCACAGTCGTACCGTCGTACCGTCGTACCGTCGTGCAGTCGTGCAGTCGTGCAGTCGTACCCTCGTACCGTTGTACCGTGCAGTCGTACCGTACCGTACCGTCGTACCGTCGTACCGTTGTACCGTCGTACCGTCGTGCAGTCGTACCGTCGTGCAGTCGTACCGTCGTGCAGTCGTGCAGTCGTACCGTCGTGCAGTCGTACCGTCGTGCAGTCGTACCGTCGTACCGTCGTACCGTCGTACCGTGGACCTCCAACAATGATGAATCTAATGTAGCCCAATGTAAAGAGAGAACTGCAGGAGGCTCTGGCTGGGTTTCACCAGACGGACAGTACATGTTTAAATCTCTAAATAAATAAAGTAGCGGTTCATTATCTGTGAGGAACGGCTCTCAATCAAACAACAAGTCAAACTAAGAACTAAGAACTAAGAACCCCCCCCACAGGTTGAATAGAGACTCACAGGCAGGAAGTCGGCCACGTTGAGTCCGATGGGCTCGTTCCTGGTGCTCAGGATGATTCTAGCTGGAGGTCTAGACCTGGCCGTGATGGAGGGAGGCTGAGGAGGATGAGGAGGAAGAGGAGGAGGAGGAGGGTCGGAGGCGGGGGGGTCGGAGGGCGCCGGACGCTTTGCAGAGGAGACCACGGTGGGCTCCACCCTCTGGACGGGGGTGGAGGCGGCCAGCGGAACAGCCTGGAACACACAACAACAATAAGACACGCAGGTTTGGTCACATGACCGTCACAGAGACTGATGCTGCGTTCACTGACCTGCAGCTTCTCAGGAAACGGAGAGATCATGTCCTTCAGCTGACGGCCGATCAATGATACAGAGTCTGAGGAAGAGGAGAAGAAGAAGTCTTCACTGTGTCCTCCATCTCTCACAGTACACGTGTCCTGATGTCTGGTCTCAGGTGTGAATGTGTTCAGTGATGGAGGTGATGAAGGTGTGAATGTGTTCAGTGATGAAGGTGTGAATGTGTTCAGTGATGGAGGTGATGAAGGTGTGAATGTGTTCAGTGATGAAGATGTGAATGTGTTCAGTGATGGAGGTGATGAAGGTGTGAATGTGTTCAGTGATGAAGGTGTGAATGTGTTCAGTGATGGAGGTGATGAAGATGTGAATGTGTTCAGTGATGGAGGTGATGGAGGTGTGAATGTGTTCAGTGATGAAGATGTGAATGTGTTCAGTGATGGAGGTGATGAAAGTGTGAATGTGTTCAGTGATGAAGGTGTGAATGTGTTCAGTGATGGAGGTGATGAAGATGTGAATGTGTTCAGTGATGGAGGTGATGAAGGTGTGAATGTGTTCAGTGATGGAGGTGATGAAGATGTGAATGTGTTCAGTGATGGAGGTGATGAAGGTGTGAATGTGTTCAGTGATGGAGGCGATGGAGGTGTGAATGTGTTCAGTGATGGAGGTGATGAAGGTGTGAATGTGTTCAGTGATGGAGGCGATGGAGGTGTGAATGTGTTCAGTGATGGAGGTGATGGAGGTGTGAATGTGTTCAGTGATGGAGGTGATGAAGATGTGAATGTGTTCAGTGATGGAGGTGTGAATGTGTTCAGTGATGGAGGTGATGAAGGTGTGAATGTGTTCAGTGATGGAGGTGATGAAGGTGTGAATGTGTTCAGTGATGGAGGCGATGGAGGTGTGAATGTGTTCAGTGATGGAGGTGATGTAGGTGTGAATGTGTTCAGTGATGGAGGTGATGAAGATGTGAATGTGTTCAGTGATGGAGGTGATGAAGGTGTGAATGTGTTCAGTGATGGAGGCGATGGAGGTGTGAATGTGTTCAGTGATGGAGGTGATGAAGGTGTGAATGTGTTCAGTGATGGAGGCGATGGAGGTGTGAATGTGTTCAGTGATGGAGGTGATGGAGGTGTGAATGTGTTCAGTGATGGAGGTGATGAAGATGTGAATGTGTTCAGTGATGGAGGTGTGAATGTGTTCAGTGATGGAGGTGATGAAGGTGTGAATGTGTTCAGTGATGGAGGTGATGAAGATGTGAATGTGTTCAGTGATGGAGGTGATGAAGGTGTGAATGTGTTCAGTGATGGAGGCGATGGAGGTGTGAATGTGTTCAGTGATGGAGGTGATGAAGGTGTGAATGTGTTCAGTGATGGAGGCGATGGAGGTGTGAATGTGTTCAGTGATGGAGGTGATGGAGGTGTGAATGTGTTCAGTGATGAAGGTGTGAATGTGTTCAGTGATGGAGGTGATGAAGGTGTGAATGTGTTCAGTGATGGAGGCGATGGAGGTGTGAATGTGTTCAGTGATGGAGGTGATGAAGATGTGAATGTGTTCAGTGATGGAGGTGATGAAGGTGTGAATGTGTTCAGTGATGGAGGCGATGGAGGTGTGAATGTGTTCAGTGATGGAGGTGATGAAGGTGTGAATGTGTTCAGTGATGGAGGCGATGGAGGTGTGAATGTGTTCAGTGATGGAGGTGATGGAGGTGTGAATGTGTTCAGTGATGGAGGTGATGAAGATGTGAATGTGTTCAGTGATGGAGGTGTGAATGTGTTCAGTGATGGAGGTGATGAAGGTGTGAATGTGTTCAGTGATGGAGGCGATGGAGGTGTGAATGTGTTCAGTGATGGAGGTGATGAAGGTGTGAATGTGTTCAGTGATGAAGGTGTGAATGTGTTCAGTGATGGAGGCGATGGAGGTGTGAATGTGTTCAGTGATGGAGGCGATGGAGGTGTGAATGTGTTCAGTGATGGAGGCGATGGAGGTGTGAATGTGTTCAGTGATGGAGGTGATGAAGATGTGAATGTGTTCAGTGATGGAGGTGATGAAGGTGTGAATGTGTTCAGTGATGGAGGCGATGGAGGTGTGAATGTGTTCAGTGATGGAGGTGATGAAGGTGTGAATGTGTTCAGTGATGGAGGCGATGGAGGTGTGAATGTGTTCAGTGATGGAGGTGATGGAGGTGTGAATGTGTTCAGTGATGGAGGTGATGAAGATGTGAATGTGTTCAGTGATGGAGGTGTGAATGTGTTCAGTGATGGAGGTGATGAAGGTGTGAATGTGTTCAGTGATGGAGGCGATGGAGGTGTGAATGTGTTCAGTGATGGAGGTGAAGGTGTGAATGTGTTCAGTGATGAAGGTGTGAATGTGTTCAGTGATGGAGGCGATGAAGGTGTGAATGTGTTCAGTGATGGAGGTGTGAATGTGTTCAGTGATGGAGGTGATGGAGGTGTGAATGTGTTCAGTGATGGAGGTGATGAAGGTGTGAATGTGTTCAGTGATGGAGGTGATGTAGGTGTGAATGTGTTCAGTGATGGAGGTGATGAAGGTGTGAATGTGTTCAGTGATGGAGGTGATGAAGGTGTGAATGTGTTCAGTGATGGAGGTGATGAAGGTGTGAATGTGTTCAGTGATGGAGGTGATGGAGGTGTGAATGTGTTCAGTGATGGAGGTGATGAAGGTGTGACTGTGTTCAGTGATGGAGGTGATGGAGGTGTGAATGTGTTCAGTGATGGAGGTGATGGAGGTGTGAATGTGTTCAGTGATGGAGGTGATGGAGGTGTGAATGTGTTCAGTGATGGAGGTGATGGAGGTGTGAATGTGTTCAGTGATGGAGGTGATGGAGGTGTGAATGTGTTCAGTGATGGAGGTGATGGAGGTGTGAAGGACTCACCGTCCTCTGGAGGAGCAGGGAAAGGTTCTGAGATCCTGGGAGGAGTTCTAGCTGGAAGACAAGAACTCAGTCAGAGACGATGTCAGTGATCATCAGTGATCAGGGTTAGTCTGCTGCTGAAGCTGTGAGTGAAGGTGTGAGTGAAGGTGTGAGTGGAGGTGTGAGTGGAGGTGTGAGTGGAGGTGTGAGTGAAGGTGAAGGTGTGAGTGGAGGTGTGAGTGGAGGTGTGAGTGAAGGTGAAGGTGTGAGTGGAGGTGTGAGTGGAGGTGTGAGTGGAGGTGTGAGTGAAGGTGAAGGTGTGAGTGGAGGTGTGAGTGAAGGTGTGAGTGGAGGTGTGAGTGGAGGTGTGAGTGAAGGTGAAGGTGTGAGTGGAGGTGTGAGTGGAGGTGTGAGTGAAGGTGAAGGTGTGAGTGGAGGTGTGAGTGGAGGTGTGAGTGAAGGTGAAGGTGTGAGTGGAGGTGTGAGTGAAGGTGTGAGTGGAGGTGTGAGTGGAGGTGTGAGTGAAGGTGAAGGTGTGAGTGGAGGTGTGAGTGGAGGTGTGAGTGAAGGTGAAGGTGTGAGTGGAGATGTGAGTGGAGGTGTGAGTGGAGGTGTGAGTGAAGGTGAAGGTGTGAGTGGAGGTGTGAGTGGAGGTGTGAGTGAAGGTGGAGGTGTGAGTGGAGGTGTGAGCGGAGGTGTGAGTGAAGGTGTGAGTGAAGGTGTGAGTGGAGGTGTGAGTGAAGGTGTGAGTGGAGGTGTGAGTGGAGGTGTGAGTGAAGGTGTGAGTGGAGGTGTGAGTGGAGGTGTGAGTGGAGGTGTGAAGGTGTGAGTGAAGGTGTGAGTGGCGACCTACAGATGGCGTTCTTGGGCTGGAAGATCTCCTTGAAGTCTTCTGCGTTGTGGATCTCAGCGGAGGACACCTTCTCGTCCGCCTCATCCTCACTGGGGCTCCGCCTCTCTCCTTCGGGGCTCCGCCTATCAGCTTCTGAGCTCTGCTTCACCCTGATGACATCACAACGTGACACTGATGACATCACAACGTGACACTGATGACATCACAACGTGAGACTGAGTGACATCACAACGTGACACTGATGACATCACAACGTGACACTGATGTGTGTGACGGTGTGACGTGTGACTGTGTGACGGCGTGGCTGTGTGACGGTGTGGCGGTGTGACGGCGTGGCTGTGTGACGGTGTGACGGCGTGACTGTGGCTGTGTAACGGTGTGACTGTGTGACGGTGTGACGGTGTGGCTGTGTGACGGTGTGACGGTGTGACTGTGTGACGGTGTGACGGCGTGGCTGTGTGACGTGTGACTGTGTGACGGTGTGACGGCGTGGCTGCGTGACGGTGTGACTGTGTGACGTGTGACTGTGTGACGACGTGGCTGTGTGACGGTGTGACTGTGTGACGTTGTGGTTGTGTGACGGTGTGACTGTGTGACCGTGTGACCGTGTGACGTGACGTGTGACTGTGTGACGGTGTGACTGTGTGACTGTGTGACTGTGGATGTGTGACGGTGTGACGTGTGACTGTGTGACTGTGGATGTGTGACGGTGTGACTGTGTGACGGCGTGGCGGTGTGACTGTGTGACCGTGTGACGGTGTGACGGTTTGACTGTGTGACCATGTGACTGTGTGACCGTGTGACCGTGTGACCGTGTGACCGTGTGACCGTGTGACGGCGTGACGTGTGACGGTTTGACTGTGTGAATGTGTGACGGCGTGACAGTGTGGCTGTGTGACGGCGTGACGGTTTGACTGTGTGACGTGTGACGGTTTGACTGTGTGACGGTGTGATGGTGTGACTGTGTGACGGCGTGACTGCGTGGTTGTGTGACTGTGTGACCGTGTGGCCGTGGCTGTGTGACGGTGTGACGGTGTGACGGTGTGACTGTGTGACCGTGTGACTGCGTGACGGTGTGACGGCGTGGCTGCGTGACGTGTGACGGTGTGACTGTGTGACCGTGTGACGGTGTGACGGTTTGACTGTGTGACTGCGTGACAGCGTGACGGTGTGGCTGTGTGACGGTGTGACTGTGTGACGTGTGACGGCATGGTTATGTGACCGTGTGACTGTGTGACAGCGTGACTGTGTGACGTGTGACGGTGTGACAGCGTGACGTGTGACTGTGTGACCGTGTGACAGTTTGACGGTGTGACTGTGTGACTGTGTGACGGTGTGACGGCGTGACGGCGTGGCTGCGTGACGGTGTGACTGTGTGACGTCTGACGTCTGACGGCATGGTTGTGTGACGGTGTGACTGTGTGACGGTGTGACTGCGTGACGGTGTGGCTGTGTGACTGTGTAATGTGTGACGGCGTGGCGGTGTGACGGTTTGACGTGTGACGGTTTGACTGTGTGACTGTGTGACGTGTGACGGTGTGACTCTGTGACGGTTTGACTGTGTGACGGTGTGACTGTGTGACCATGTGACGGCGTGACGTGTGACGGTTTGACTGTGTGAATGTGTGACGGCGTGGCAGTGTGACGGTGTGACTGTGTGACCGTGTGACGGCGTGACGGTGTGACTGTGTGACGTGTGACGGTTTGACTGTGTGACTGTGTGACTGTGTGACGGTTTGACCGTGTGACGTGTGACGGTTTGACTGTGTGAATGTGTGACGGCGTGGCAGTGTGACGGTGTGACTGTGTGACTGTGTGACCGTGTGACGTGTGACGGTTTGACTGTGTGAAGGCGTGGCAGTGTGACGGTGTGACTGTGTGACCGTGTGACGGCGTGACGTGTGACGGTTTGACTGTGTGACGTGTGACGGTTTGACTGTGTGACGGTGTGACGGCGTGGCTGCGTGACTGCGTGGCTGTGTGACTGCGTGACCGTGTGACGGTGTGACGGTGTGACGTGTGACGGTGTGACCGTGTGACGGTGTGACTGTGTGACCGTGTGACGTGTGACGTGTGACCGTGTGACGGTTTGACTGTGTGACTGTGTGACGGTGTGACGGTGTGACTGTGTGACGTGTGACGGTGTGACGGTGTGACTGTGTGATGGTTTGACTGTGTGACGTGTGACGGTTTGACTGGGTGAATGTGTGACGGCGTGGCAGTGTGACGGTGTGACTGTGTGACTGTGTGACCGTGTGACGTGTGACGGTTTGACTGTGTGAATGTGTGACAGCGTGGCAGTGTGACGGTGTGACTGTGTGACCGTGTGACAGCGTGACGTGTGACGGTTTGACTGTGTGACATGTGACGGTGTGACGGCGTGGCTGCGTGACTGCGTGGCTGTGTGACTGCGTGACCGTGTGACGGTGTGACGTGTGACGGTGTGACGGTGTGACGGTGTGACGGTGTGACTGTGTGACCGTGTGACGTGTGACGTGTGACCGTGTGACGGTTTGACTGTGTGACTGTGTGACGGTTTGACGGTGTGACTGTGTGAGACGGTGTGACTGTGTGACGTGTGACGGTGTGACGGTGTGACTGTGTGACGGTTTGACTGTGTGACGTGTGACGGTTTGACTGGGTGACGGTGTGACGGCGTGGCTGCGTGACGGCGTGGCTGTGTGACTGCGTGACCGTGTGACGGTGTGACGTGTGACGGTGTGACCATGTGACGTGTGACGTGTGGCCGTGTGACGGTGTGACGGTTTGACTGTGTGACGGTTTGACTGTGTGACTGTGTGTGACGGTGTGAGACGGTGTGACTGTGTGACGGTGTGACGGTGTGACGGTGTTCAGGCTGTACAGGTGGTAGTGTGGTTCTGCTGTGGTTCTGCTGAGGTACCTCTGGGAGCTGCAGGTGGTCGTGGGTCTCTCGTAGTTCCTGCGCAGCGCAGCTCCTTTAGGATCCTTGGGCTCTGTGAGCGGCTGGTTGTCCTGGATAATCCCCTGGATCAAAGAGCCGCCGCTCTTCTTCACCCGCTTCAGGTCCACCACGTAGGAGGACACGCTGGACAGCTGGTGGGACACGCCGATCTGACGGCCAGAGCAGAGCAGAGAGGTTAGAGTGTTATTAGTATTATTATTATTATTATTATTGTTATAGTTATTAATAACAGCTCCCCACCAGCTGCTGGTTGCAGACGGCCAGGTCGGAGACTCTCCCCCAGCCCACCTGCACCGTGTCGAAGCAGCGGTCGGGCTCCCAGCCGAAGACCCTCAGAGAGTCTGAAGCCCCGCTGTACAGACAGCTGCCGTCAGAGCTGAAAAACACAGACCTGAACCCACGGGGGTCAGGGGTCAGAGGTCAGGAGGTCAGGGGTCAGAGGTCAGAGGTCACGTTCCTGCAGCGCGGTGTCCAACCTGCTCCAGTCTACAGAGAGAAGACTCACCTGACTGGACTGGTGTCCTCCAACGAGCCGATCATGGAGAACTTCTCCAGATCCCACAGCTTGATGGTCCTGAACACGACACACACACATCAATAGTTATATCATCTGATCTATATATTTATTCTATTATAGGAGGAGGAGGAGGAGGAGGACGAGGAGGAGAAGGAGGAGGAAGAAGAGGAGGAGGAGGAGGATGAAGAGGAGGAGGAGGAGGAGGAGGAGGAGGAGGAAGAAGAGGAGGAGGAGGAGGAGGAGGAGGAGGAGGAGGAGCAGGAGGAAGAGGAGGAGGAGGAGTAAGAGGAGGAGTCAGAGTCGCAGGAGTGGGTACCTGTCGGAGCTGCCTGATGCCAGCAGGTACTCGTTGGGGTGGAACTGGATGATGTTGACGGCTGCAGTGTGACATTTAAACTCTGTGATGGTCTTCCCCTGAATCAGGTCCCACAGCTGACAGAGACCACAGGAGACAGGAGACAGGGGACAGGGGACGGGAGACGGGGGACGGGGGACGGGAGACGGGAGACGGGAGACGGGAGACGGGAGACGGGAGACAGGGGACGGGAGACGGGAGATGGGAGACAGGGGACAGGGGACAGGGGACAGGGGACAGGAGACAGGAGACAGGGGACAGGGGACAGGAGACAGGAGACAGGAGACAACGTCAGACCAACAGGAGGAAACAGAGACTGTGATGGGACTATTTTCAGCGGTGGATTAATACACATCATGGAGTCAGAATAAAGTCCAGTGTGAACTACTACTAGTGTCTACTAGTACTACTACTACTAGTAGACACTAGTAGTAGTAGTACTAGTCTCTACTGGTAGTAGTAGTACTAGTAGACAATAGTACTACTACTACTAGTAGACACTAGTAGTAGTAGTACTAGTCTCTACTGGTAGTAGTAGTAGTACTAGTCTCTACTGGTAGTAGTAGTAATAGTACTGGTAGAGACTAGTACACTGTGGAGAGTGAAGACCCAGATGAGATGGATCTGGAGGAGCTGATCCTTTAACCGTTGTCTGAACCAGCAGCCGTACAAACATTTAGTCAATAAAATCAATTTATTTGAAATCAGGAAGTGATGAAATGTGGTCTACCTGTTGGGGTAAGAACCAGCTGAGGTCCGTTAGCCTGGTTGGTACGGTTCCTCTGAGAGCTGTCAATCAAACCCAATCACCTGACCTGAGACCGCCTGGTCAACCTTTACTTTGTAAACTCTCTCAATGAATCCATGAATCCCATCCTTTACTGGATGCTGGATTTAACATGGGAGGGTGCAGGTCGTATCCACGACGACCCTCCAACGTTTTACACTCTCTGAGCTTTGTTTTGGTTGACGGATACGGAACGGATATGACGTCACGTTACTCAGATTACCACAATAAAAGATGTGACGTCACGTTACTCAGACTACCACAATAAAAGATGTGACGTCACGTTACTCAGACTACCACAATAAAAGATGTGACGTCACGTTACTCAGATTACCACAATAAAAGATATGACGTCACGTTACTCAGACTACCACAATAAAAGATGTGACGTCACGTTACTCAGATTACCACAATAAAAGATGTGACGTCACGTTACTCAGACTACCACAGTAAAAGATATGACGTCACGTTACTCAGACTACCACAATAAAAGATGTGACGTCACGTTACTCAGACTACCACAATAAAAGATGTGACGTCACGTTACTCAGACTACCACAATAAAAGATGTGACGTCACGTCACTCAGACTACCACAATAAAAGATATGACGTCACGTTACTCAGACTACCACAATAAAAGATATGACGTCACGTTACTCAGACTACCACAATAAAAGCGGTAACTTCCTTCTACCTCCACATAGACTCAGATGAAGCAGATACAGACGTGGACAAAGTTGTTGGTACTCTTCCGTTAAAGAAAGAAAAAACCCACAAAGGTCACTGAAATAACTTGAAACTGACAAAAGTAATTATAAATAAAAATGTACTGAAAATGAACTAATGAAAATCAGACATTGTTTTTGAATTTTGGTTCAACAGAATCATTTAAAAAACAAACTAATGAAACTGGCCTGGACAAAAATGATGGTACCCTTAACTTAATATTTAGTTGCACAACCTTTCGAGGCAATCACTGCAAACAAGTGATTTCTGTAACTCTCAATGAGACTTCTGCACCTGTCCACAGGTATGTTGGCCCACTCCTCGTGAGCAAACTGCTCCAGCTGTCTCAGGTTTGAAGGGTGCCTTCTCCAGACTGCATGTTTTGGCTCCTTCCACAGATGTTCAATAGGATTTAGATCAGGGCTCATAGAAGGCCACTTCAGAACAGTCCAATGTTTTGTTCTTAGCCATTCTTGGATGTTTTTAGCTGTGTTTTGGGTCATTATCCTGTTTGAGGACCCATGACCTGCAACTGAGACCAAGCTTTCTGACACTGGGCAGCACATTTCGCTCCAGAATGCCTTGATAGTCTTGAGATTTCATTGCACCCTGCACAGATTCAAGACACCCTGTGCCAGATGCAACAAAGCAGCCCCAGAACATAACCGAGCCTCCTCCATGTTTCACATTAGGTACAGTGTTCTTTTCTTTGGATGCTTCATCTCTTCGTCTGTGAACATAGAGCTGATGTGACTTGCCAAAAAGCTCCAGTTTTGTCTCATCTGTCCAAAGGACATTCTCCCAGAAGCTTTGTGGCTTGTCAATATGCATTTTGGAAAATTCCAGTCTGTTTTTTTTATGATTTGGTGTCCTCCTCGGTCGTCTTCCATTAAGTCCACTTTGGCTCAAACAGTGATGGATGGTGCGATCTGACACTGATGTACCTTGACCTTGGAGTTCACCTCTAATCTCTTTGGAAGTTGTTCTGGGCTCTTTGGTTACCATTCGTATTATCCGTCTCTTCAATATGTCATCAATTTTCCCCTTGCGGCCACGTCCAGGGAGGTTGGCTACAGTCCCATGGACCTTAAACTTCTGAATAATATGTGCAGCTGTAGTCACAGGAACATCAAGCTGCTTGTAGATGGTCTTATAGCCTTTACCTTTAACATGAAGGTCTATAATGTTCTTTCTGATCTCCTGAGACAACTCTCTCCTTAGCTTTCTGTGGTCCATGTTCAGTGTGGTACACACCATGATACCAAACAGCACAGTGACTACTTTTCACCCTTTAAATAGGCAGACTGACTGATTACAAGTTTGAAGATACCTGTGATGCTATTTACAGGACACACCTTAGTTTAACATGTCCCTATGGTCATATTATTTTACATCTTTTCTAGGGGTACCATCATTTTTGTCCAGGCCAGTTTCATTAGTTTGTTTTTTAAAATGATTCTGTTGAACCATAATTCAAAAGCAACAGCTGATTTTCATTAGTTCATTTTCAGTACATTTTTATTTATTATTACTTTTGTCAGTTTCAAGTTATTTCAGTGACCATTGTGGGGTTTTCTTTCTTTAACGGAAGGGTACCAACAATTTTGTCCATGTCTGTATATGGAAGAAGTCCTGACCCATACTGAAGGTGAATGGATGACTACTAGACAGCTGTTGACCTGCAGCTGGAACATCAGCCTGTACCTTGACGGTGGAGTCGTCGCTGGCTGAAGCCAACCACTTCCCGTCTGGACTGAAGGCCAGACTCCTCACGGCCTGAGTGTGACCCTGCAACACAAACACAACTTCATCTGTCACCAGCTACACCACCATGATCCTCCAGGAGACCAGAGGTTCCTCTATCACACAGAGCTTCTTCCAAACGGGTGGAGAAAAATAGGAAATGCACTTTAAAATATACATTTTAGGGCTGTCAACACATTCAAACATTTAATCCCACATGTTTGATCTGTTCTAAATGAACCTTAAAGGAGATCAGTCCAGTATTTAATCCTCTTATCAACATGGGAGTGGACTAATCTGCTGCTTTATGTAAATGTATGTATATATTTATTATTATAAATCAATGAACAACACAGATCAATGACAGATATTGATCCAGAAACCCTCACAGGTACTGCATTTGACATAAAACAATATGCTCCAATCATAACATGGCAAACTGCAGCTCAACAGGCAACAACAGCTGTCAGTGTGTCAGTGTGCTGACTTGACTATGACTTGCCCCAAACTGCATGTGATGATCATAAAGTGGGCATGTCTGTAAAGGGGAGACTCGTGGGTACCCATAGAACCCATTTACATTCACTGATCTGGAGGTCAGAGGTCAAGGGACCTCTTTGAACATGGACATGACAGTTTGGAGCGTTATTTAACCTCTTCATGACCAGCTGGTCTGACATGGTTGGTACCGATGGATTCATCAGGTTCTACAGTTTACTATGATACCAGTATCTATATATAGATATAGACAGACAGACAGACAGACAGATCTATATAGATCTATATAAATATAGATCTATATAGATATATGATACCAGGATCTATATATAGATATAGATAGATAGATAGATAGATAGATATATCTATATACAGACGTAGGCAAAGTTGTTGGTACCCTTCCGTTAAAGAAAGAAAAACCCAAAATGGTCACTGAAATAACTTGAAACTGACAAAAGTAATAATAAATAAAATGTTACTGAAAATTAACTAATGAAAATCAGCTGTTGCTTTTGAATTGTGGTTCAACAGAATCATTTTAAAAAACAAACTAATGAAACTGGCCTGGACAAAAATGATGGTACCCCTAGAAAAGATGTAAAATAATATGACCATAGGGACATGTTAAACTAAGGTGTGTCCTGTAAATAGCATCACAGGTGTCTTCAAACTTGTAATCAGTCAGTCTGCCTATTTAAAGGGTGAAAAGTAGTCACTGTGCTGTTTGGTATCATGGTGTGTACCACACTGAACATGGACCACAGAAAGCTAAGGAGAGAGTTGTCTCAGGAGATCAGAAAGAACATTATAGACCTTCATGTTAAAGGTAAAGGCTATAAGACCATCTACAAGCAGCTTGATGTTCCTGTGACTACAGCTGCACATATTATTCAGAAGTTTAAGGTCCATGGGACTGTAGCCAACCTCCCTGGACGTGGCCGCAAGGGGAAAATTGATGACATATTGAAGAGACGGATAATACGAATGGTAACCAAAGAGCCCAGAACAACTTCCAAAGAGATTGGAGGTGAACTCCAAGGTCAAGGTACATCAGTGTCAGATCGCACCATCCGTCACTGTTTGAGCCAAAGTGGACTTAATGGAAGACGACCGAGGAGGACACCAAATCATAAAAAAGCGAGACTGGAATTTTCCAAAATGCATATTGACAAGCCACAAAGCTTCTGGGAGAATGTCCTTTGGACAGATGAGACAAAACTGGAGCTTTTTGGCAAGTCACATCAGCTCTATGTTTACAGACGCAAAAATGAAGCATACAAAGAAAAGAACACTGTACCTAATGTGAAACATGGAGGAGGCTCGGTTATGTTCTGGGGCTGCTTTGTTGCATCTGGCACAGGGTGTCTTGAATCTGTGCAGGGTGCAATGAAATCTCAAGACTATCAAGGCATTCTGGAGCGAAATGTGCTGCCCAGTGTCAGAAAGCTTGGTCTCAGTTGCAGGTCATGGGTCCTCCAATAGGATAATGACCCAAAACACAGCTAAAAACACCCAAGAATGGCTAAGAACAAAACATTGGACTGTTCTGAAGTGGCCTTCTATGAGCCCGGATCTAAATCCTACTGAACATCTGTGGAAGGAGCTGAAACATGCAGTCTGGAGAAGGCACCCTTCAAACCTGAGACAGCTGGAGCAGTTTGCTCACGAGGAGTGGGCCAACATACCTGTCGACAGGTGCAGAAGTCTCATTGAGAGTTACAGAAATCACTTGATTGCAGTGATTGCCTCAAAAGGTTGTGCAACTAAATATTAAGTTAAGAGTACCATCATTTTTGTCCAGGCCAGTTTCATTAGTTTGTTTTTTAAAATGATTCTGTTGAACCAAAATTCAAAAACAATATCTGATTTTCATTAGTTAATTTTCAATACATTTTTATTTATTATTACTTTTGTCAGTTTCAAGTTATTTCAGTGACCTTTGTGGGTTTTTCTTTCTTTAACGGAAGAGTACCAACAATTTTGCCTACGTCTGTATATATCTATATAGATATATATATAGATATATGATACCAGGATCTTCACGCTAGCTCTAAAACTGAGCCCACAAATATATGTTTTAAAATGTGCTTTTACAGTAATGTATTTAGTCCACAAACACACACACTGTAGTCCTCACCTTGTACCTGAAGACGTATCCTTTCCTCCGCACGTCCCACAGCTGACAGAGAGAGGACAGATCAGAAGACACATGTCATTAATACACATTATAATTCTATATAAGCTCTCACACACACAGAGACAGAGTCCTACCTTGATGTTGGTGTCCATGGAGCTGGAGGCCAGGAAGTCTCCAGACGGATGGAAGCCCAGACTGGTGATGTTGGATTTGTGTCCCATCAGAGTCCTTAAAACTGGATGAGACAGGAAGCAGCAGAGTGACGGGACTGATGAGGATCAGAGATCAGAGAGCTGTCTGGTATTATAACAGAGGAGACTGTAGATGCAACCAGGATGCTTCAGGCTTGAACCCTTACTCAGAGGACATATCTGGATCTGCCAGCTTCCTGCTAGCTGTATGCGGCTGCAATAATGGAGATAGTGGCTGTAATAATGGAGATATTAGCTGTAATAATGGAGATATTGGCTGTAATAATGGATAGTGGCTGTAATAATGGAGATAGTGGCTGTAATAATGGAGATATTAGCTGTAATAAAATCGAGATATTGGCTGTAATAATGGAGATAGTGGCTGTAATAATGGAGATAGTGGCTGTAATAATGGAGATAGTGGCTGTAATAATGGAGATACTGGCTGTAATAATGGAGATATTGGCTGTAATAATGGAGATAGTGGCTGTAATAATGGAGATAGTGGCTGTAATAATGGAGATATTGGCTGTAATAATGGGGATATTAGCTGTAATAATGGAGATATTGGCTGTAATAATGGAGATAGTGGCTGTAATAATGGAGATATTGGCTGTAATAATGGAGATAGTGGCTGTAATAATGGAGATAGTGGCTGTAATAATGGAGATAGTGGCTGTAATAATGAGATAGTGGCTGTAATAATGGAGATAGTGGCTGTAATAATGGAGATAGTGGCTGTAATAATGGAGATAGTGGCTGTAATAATGGAGATATTGGCTGTAATAATGGAGATAGTGGCTGTAATAATGGAGATAGTGGCTGTAATAATGGAGATATTGGCTGTAATAATGGAGATATTGGCTGTAATAATGGAGATAGTGGCTGTAATAATGAGATAGTGGCTGTAATAATGGAGATAGTGGCTGTAATAATGGAGATAGTGGCTGTAATAATGGAGACAGTGGCTGTAATAATGAGATAGTGGCTGTAATAATGGAGTTAGTGGCTGTAATAATGGAGATAGTGGCTGTAATAATGGAGATAGTGGCTGTAATAATGGAGATGTTGGCTGTAATAATGGAGATAGTGGCTGTAATAATGGAGATGTTGGCTGTAATAATGGAGATATTGGCTGTAATAATGGAGATAGTGGCTGTAATAATGGAGATATTGGCATCTCCTGTTGGATGTTTGAGGAGAGTTTGGAGGTGTTGAAGAGGAAAGAGAACAAAGAGGGTCTCACTCTTGGCAGCCTCCAGGTCCCAGACCCGTATGGATCCAGACTGTGAACCAGCGACGACCTGCTCCTCCGACAGGTTGAACTGGACACACTCCACCGGGTTCTTGTGACCAGTCAGACTCTGAGAGGACACACAGAGACATGTCAGAGTATAGAATGAAGAATACATCCAGGTGGTTCAGGTGTCCGTCTGGAGGTCAGGGACCAGGTCTCACCATGATGCAGGTGGCCTTGCTGACAGCCCAGATGTTGACCCTACAGTCCTCCCCTCCGGTGGCCAGCAGGCGGCCGGAGCTCTTCCCCAGAGACAGACAGGAGACGCCGCTGGAGTGAGCCTCGAACTCCTCTGTTCAACCACACAGGAGGACACGGTTAGTTCAGACCTGGTCCTCCTGGAGGACACGGTTAGTTCAGACCTGGTCCTCCAGGAGGACACGGTTAGTTCAGACCTGGTCCTCCAGGAGGACACGGTTAGTTCAGACCTGGTCTTAGGTATAGGGAGGTATAGGGAGGTATACGGAGGTATAGGGAGGTATAGGGAGGTATACGGAGGTATACGGAGGTATAGGGAGGTATAGGGAGGTATGCGGAGGTATACGGAGGTATAGGGAGGTATACGGAGGTATAGGGAGGTATAGGGAGGTATACGGAGGTATGCGGAGGTATACGGAGGTATACGGAGGTATAGGGAGGTATACGGAGGTATAGGGAGGTATAGGGAGGTATAGGGAGGTATGCGGAGGTATAGGGAGGTATAGGGAGGTATACGGAGGTATACGAAGGTATACGGAGGTATAGGGAGGTATAGGGAGGTATAGGGAGGTATACGGAGGTATAGGGAGGTATAGGGAGGTATACGGAGGTATAGGGAGGTATACGGAGGTATAGGGAGGTATAGGGAGGTATACGGAGGTATAGGGAGGTATACGGAGGTACAGGGAGGTATAGGGAGGTATACGGAGGTATACGGAGGTATACGGAGGTATAGGGAGGTATAGGGAGGTATACGGAGGTATAGGGAGGTATAGGGAGGTATAGGGAGGTATAGGGAGGTATACGGAGGTATAGGGAGGTATAGGGAGGTATACGGAGGTATAGGGAGGTATACGGAGGTATAGGGAGGTATAGGGAGGTATACGGAGGTATACGGAGGTATACGGAGGTATACGGAGGTATAGGGAGGTATAGGGAGGTATAGGGAGGTATACGGAGGTATAGGGAGGTATAGGGAGGTATACGGAGGTATACGGAGGTATAGGGAGGTATACGGAGGTATACGGAGGTATACGGAGGTATACGGAGGTATAGGGAGGTATACGGAGGTATAGGGAGGTATACGGAGGTATACGGAGGTATAGGGAGGTATAGGAAGGTATAGGGAGGTATACGGAGGTATAGGGAGGTATACGGAGGTATAGGGAGGTATACGGAGGTATACGGAGGTATAGGGAGGTATAGGGAGGTATAGGGAGGTATACGGAGGTATAGGGAGGTATAGGGAGGTATAGGGAGGTATACGGAGGTATACGGAGGTATAGGGAGGTATAGGGAGGTATAGGGAGGTATACGGAGGTATACGGAGGTATAGGGAGGTATAGGGAGGTTTACCGTTACAACCTCATTTACCAGTATTCAGAGAGAACTAACGGAGGAGGGCCGGGGCCCCCTGCTCCCGGTGTGACTCTCGACCGGTGTGGACTGTCCTCAGAGCCCCCCGACCGTGTCGTGCCCCCAGGGCGGGGCTCGGCCCACGTAAAAGGCTCCAGGGCTCTGCGGCGATGTCGGCAACCCACCCGACCCGTTTCGGAGTCTAACGCACGCGAGAGTCAGAGGGTGGAAGCAAAACCCCGTGGCGCAATGCAAGTGAGGGCCGGCGCGCCGGCTGAGGTGGGATCCCGGCCCCGCGGGGTCGGGCGCTCCACCGTAAAGTGGTATCGGTGCCGTTTTGCAAGTATGACCTCATGAGCACAGTGTCCCTACTTCTTTCTATTATGAAGTGATGAGGTGGTGTCTTTACGTCACACCAGCAGCTCAACAGTTGATCAGTGTTTTCAGTCCGAATCAACGAGGACATTTCAAATGAAGCTGAAACTCACGCAGCCTCCAGGAGATCTTGGTGGTGTTGGCTGCAGCCATACTGGTCCCACTGGTCCCACTGGATGTCTGATCTGCTGGACCACTGCAGAGGTTAACTCATCAGGTTCAGTCAGGACATCAGCTCCTCCTTTACTGTCTGCACTGAGCGTCCTCCACCTGCAGGGACAACAAAGGTCATGTGACATCAACCGGTGCTGCTGATTGGCTGAAAACCATCGTTCCTTCAGCCTGAACACTTCCTGTTTCATCAGACTCTGGATTCTGCTCCAGATGGGACAAACGGACCATAATATTATGAACTGGGTTTCAGTGGTGACAAAAAATGCTGTTTTATACCCTGAAAAGATGAGTCCAGAGGGTGTTCTGCCTCCTCCTGCTCTGACATTACTTCTGAATTGTGTGTTTTTAAATAGTGCAAAGATAACTAAACTAAACTATAATAACTAAAATAACTAAACTATAATAACTAAACTAAAATAACTAAACTAAAATAACTAAACTAAACTATAATAACTAAAATAACTAAACTATAATAACTAAACTAAAATAACTAAACTAAAATAACTAAACTAAACTAAAATAACTAAACTAAACTAAAATAACTAAACTAAACTAAAGTAACTAAACTAAACTAAAATAACTAAACTACAATAACTTAACTATAATAACTAAACTAAACTAAAGTAACTAAACTAAACTATAATAACTAAACTAAAACAACTAAACTATAATAACTAAACTAAACTAAAGTAACTAAACTAACTAAACTAAACTAAAGTAACTAAACTAAACTAAAATAACTAACAGTCTGGTTAACAGTCTGGTAACAGTCTGGTTAACGGTCTGGTTATCGGTCTGGTTAACGGTCTGGTTAACAGTCTGGTTAACGGTCTGGTTAACGGTCTGTTTAACGGTCTGGTTAACGGTCTGGTTAACGGTCTGGTTAACAGTCTGTTAACAGTCTGTTAACCGTCTGGTTATCGGTCTGGTTAACGGTCTGGTTAACAGTCTGGTTATCAGTCTGGTTAACAGTCTGGTTAACAGTCTGGTTAACGGTCTGGTTAACAGTCTGGTTAACAGTCTGGTTATCAGTCTGGTTAACAGTCTGTTAACAGTCTGGTTATCGGTCTGGTTAACGGTCTGGTTAACAGTCTGGTTAACAGTCTGGTTATCAGTCTGGTTATCAGTCTGGTTATCAGTTATCAGTCTGGTTATCAGTCTGGTTATCAGTCTGGTTAACAGTCTGGTTATCGGTCTGGTTATCGGTCTGGTTAACGGTCTGGTTAACGGTCTGGTTATCGGTCTGGTTATCGGTCTGGTTAACGGTCTGGTTAACGGTCTGGTTATCAGTCTGGTTAACAGTCTGTTAACAGTCTGTTAACCGTCTGGTTATCGGTCTGGTTAACGGTCTGGTTAACAGTCTGGTTATCAGTCCGGTTAACAGTCTGTTAACAGTCTGGTTATCGGTCTGGTTAACGGTCTGGTTAACGGTCTGGTTATCGGTCTGGTTAACGGTCTGGTTATCGGTCTGGTTAACGGTCTGGTTATCGGTCTGGTTATCGGTCTGGTTAACGGTCTGGTTATCGGTCTGGTTAACGGTCTGGTTATCGGTCTGGTTAACGGTCTGGTTATCGGTCTGGTTATCGGTCTGGTTAACGGTCTGGTTATCGGTCTGGTTAACGGTCTGGTTATCGGTCTGGTTAACGGTCTGGTTAACAGTCTGGTTAACAGTCTGGTTAACAGTCTGGTTAACAGTCTGGTTATCGGTCTTCAGGTTGTTGATCTAACTGTTGTTAACTAGCTCCTAGCTACTGTTAGCTCAGAGCTAGTTAGCAGCAGTTAGCTTAGTACTGCTAAGCTAAGCTAAGCTAAGCTAAGCTAAGCTAGGTTGTTACTCGTCTGGTCTGGGTGGGTTACCTTCCTCTGCTCGGTGGTGGTCCGGTGGTGGTCCGGTGGTGGTGAAGGTGGTGTTACCCGGTGAAGCGGCTCTCAGCAGCAGCTGATCAGCTGATGCTGACCTGTTGACTGTCTGGCTGCTGCAGCTTAGCAACAACACGGAGGACTCCTGTCCTCCAGAGACCTGAGTCTGGTTTAGACTAGTTACACTAGCTGTAGCTCGGGTCAGGGTTCGGGTTAGCAGGTCAGGCTGGTTGCAGGCTGGTTGCAGGCTGGTTGCAGGCTGGTTGCAGGCTGGTTGCAGGCTGGTTGCAGGCTGGTTGCAGGCTGGTTGCAGGCTAGCTGCTGCAGCTTAGCAACAACACGGAGGATCTGATGGGCGGGTAGCTCCCATGATGCGTTGCGTGAATTGTGTCCCTAACTTCCGGTGCGTCGTGTCACTGAATGGTTTCCATGGTAACGGTCCGCTAATCCTCTCTAATAGAGCGATGTCATCAATACATCTAGTACAACATGTGAACACCAGCTGTTACAGTCATCACTGCCTCCTAACATCACATCACATCACATAACCTCCACTAACATCACATCACATCACATAACCTCCACTAACATCACATCACATAACCTCCACTAACATCACATCACATCACATCACATCACATCACATCACATCACCTCCACTAACATCACATCACATAACCTCCACTAACATCACATCACATCACATAACCTCTACTAACATCACATCACATCACCTCCACTAACATCACATCACATCACCTCCACTAACATCACATCACATCACATAACCTCCACTAACATCACATCACATCACATAACCTCTACTAACATCACATCACATCACATCACATCACATCACATAACCTCTACTAACATCACATCACATCACATCACATAACCTCCACTAACATCACATCACATCACCTCCACTAACATCACATCACATCACATAACCTCCACTAACATCACATCACATCACATAACCTCCACTAACATCACATCACATCACATCACATCACATCACATCACATCACATCACATCACATCACATCACATCACATCACATCACATCACCTCCACTAACATCACATCACATCACATAACCTCCACTAACATCACATCACATCACATCACATCACATCACATCACATCACATCACATCACATCACATCACCTCCACTAACATCACATCACATCACATCACATCACATCACATCACATCACATCACATCACATCACATCACATCACATCACATCACATCACATCACCTCCACTAACATCACATCACATCACATCACATCACATCACATCACATCACATCACATCACATCACATCACATCACATCACATCACATCACATCACATCACATAACCTCTACTAACATCACATCACATCACATAACCTCCACTAACATCACATCACATCACATCACATAACCTCTACTAACATCACATCACATCACATAACCTCCACTAACATCACATCACATCACATCACATAACCTCCACTAACATCACATCACATCACATCACATCACATAACCTCCACTAACATCACATCACATCACATCACATCACATCACATCACATAACCTCTACTAACATCACATCACATCACATCACATCACATCACATCACATCACATCACATCACATCACATCACATCACATCACATCACATCACATCACATAACCTCTACTAACATCACATCACATCACATAACCTCCACTAACATCACATCACATCACATCACATAACCTCTACTAACATCACATCACATCACATAACCTCCACTAACATCACATCACATCACATCACATAACCTCCACTAACATCACATCACATCACATCACATCACATAACCTCCACTAACATCACATCACATCACATCACATCACATCACATCACATAACCTCTACTAACATCACATCACATCACATCACATCACATCACATCACATCACATCACATCACATCACATCACATAACCTCCACTAACATCACATCACATCACATCACATCACATCACATCACATCACATCACATCACATCACATCACATCACATAACCTCTACTAACATCACATCACATCACATAACCTCCACTAACATCACATCACATCACATCACATCACATAACCTCTACTAACATCACATCACATCACATAACCTCCACTAACATCACATCACATCACATCACATCACATCACATCACATAACCTCTACTAACATCACATCACATCACATAACCTCCACTAACATCACATCACATCACATCACATCACATAACCTCCACTAACATCACATCACATCACATCACATCACATAACCTCTACTAACATCACATCACATCACATCACATAACCTCCACTAACATCACATCACATCACATAACCTCCACTAACATCACATCACCTCTACTAACATCACATCACATCACATCACATAACCTCCACTAACATCACATCACATCACATAACCTCCACTAACATCACATAACCTCTACTAACATCACATCACATCACATCACATAACCTCCACTAACATCACATCACATCACATAACCTCCACTAACATCACATCACATCACATCACCTCCACTAACATCACATCACATCACATCACATCACATAACCTCTACTAACATCACATCACATCACATCACATCACATCACATAACCTCTACTAACATCACATCACATCACATAACCTCCACTAACATCACATCACATCACATCACATAACCTCCACTAACATCACATCACATCACATAACCTCTACTAACATCACATCACATAACCTCCACTAACATCACATCACATCACATCACATCACATCACATCACATCACATCACATCACATAACCTCCACTAACATCACATCACATAACATCACATCACATCACATAACCTCCACTAACATCACATCACATCACATCACATCACATCACATAACCTCCACTAACATCACATCACATCACATCACATCACATCACATAACCTCCACTAACATCACATCACATCACATCACATCACATCACATAACCTCCACTAACATCACATCACATCACATCACATCACATCACATCACATAACCTCTACTAACATCACATCACATCACATCACATCACATCACATAACCTCTACTAACATCACATCACATCACATAACCTCCACTAACATCACATCACATCACATCACATCACATAACCTCTACTAACATCACATCACATAACATCACATCACATCACATAACCTCCACTAACATCACATCACATAACATCACATCACATCACATAACCTCCACTAACATCACATCACATAACATCACATCACATAACCTCCACTAACATCACATCACATAACATCACATCACATCACATAACCTCCACTAACATCACATCACATCACATCAGATAACATCACATAACCTCTACTAACATCACATCACATAACATCACATCACATCACATAACCTCCACTAACATCACATCACATAACATCACATCACATCACATAACCTCCACTAACATCACATCACATCACATAACCTCCACTAACATCACATCACATCACATCACATAACCTCCACTAACATCACATCACATCACATCACATCAGATAACATCACATAACCTCTACTAACATCACATCACATAACATCACATCACATCACATAACCTCCACTAACATCACATCACATAACATCACATCACATCACATAACCTCTACTAACATCACATCACATAACATCACATCACATCACATAACCTCCACTAACATCACATCACATAACATCACATTACATCACATAACCTCCACTAACATCACATCACATCACATCACATCACATCACATCACATCACATCACATAACCTCTACTAACAGATAGATAACATCACATAACATCACATAACCTCCACTAACATCACATCACATAACATCACATCACATCACATAACCTCTACTAACAGATAGATAACATCACATAACATCACATAACCTCCACTAACATCACATCACATCACATCACATCACATCACATAACCTCTACTAACAGATAGATAACATCACATAACATCACATAACCTCCACTAACATCACATCACATCACATCACATCACATCACATCACATCACATCACATAACCTCTACTAACAGATAGATAACATCACATAACATCACATAACCTCCACTAACATCACATCACATCACATCACATCACATCACATCACATCACATCACATCACATCACATCACATCACATCACATAACCTCTACTAACATCACATCACATAACATCACATCACATCACATAACCTCTACTAACATCACATCACATAACATCACATAACCTCTACTAACATCACATCACATAACATCACATCACATCACATAACCTCTACTAACATCAAATCACATAACATCACATAACCTCTACTAACATCACATCACATAACCTCCACTAACAGATAGATAACATCACATCACATCACATCACATCACATAACCTCTACTAACATCACATCACATCACATCACATCACATCACATCACATCACATCACATAACCTCTACTAACATCACATCACATCACATCACATCACATCACATAACCTCTACTAACATCACATCACATCACATAACCTCCACTAACATCACATCACATCACATCACATAACCTCTACTAACATCACATCACATAACATCACATCACATCACATAACCTCCACTAACATCACATCACATAACATCACATCACATCACATAACCTCCACTAACATCACATCACATAACATCACATCACATCACATAACCTCCACTAACATCACATCACATAACATCACATCACATCACATAACCTCCACTAACATCACATCACATCACATCACATCAGATAACATCACATAACCTCTACTAACATCACATCACATAACATCACATCACATCACATAACCTCCACTAACATCACATCACATAACATCACATCACATCACATAACCTCCACTAACATCACATCACATCACATAACCTCCACTAACATCACATCACATAACATCACATCACATCACATCACCTCAGATCACATCACATCACATCACATCAGATCACATCACCTCACCTCACATCACCTCAGATCACATCACATCACATCACATAACCTCCACTAACATCACATCACATAACATCACATCACATCACATAACCTCTACTAACATCACATCACATAACATCACATCACATCACATAACCTCCACTAACATCACATCACATAACATCACATCACATCACATAACCTCCACTAACATCACATCACATCACATCACATCACATCACATAACCTCTACTAACAGATAGATAACATCACATAACATCACATAACCTCCACTAACATCACATCACATAACATCACATCACATCACATAACCTCTACTAACAGATAGATAACATCACATAACATCACATAACCTCCACTAACATCACATCACATCACATCACATCACATCACATAACCTCTACTAACAGATAGATAACATCACATAACATCACATAACCTCCACTAACATCACATCACATCACATCACATCACATCACATAACCTCTACTAACAGATAGATAACATCACATAACATCACATAACCTCCACTAACATCACATCACATCACATCACATCACATCACATCACATCACATAACCTCTACTAACATCACATCACATAACATCACATCACATCACATAACCTCTACTAACATCACATCACATAACATCACATAACCTCTACTAACATCACATCACATAACATCACATCACATCACATCACATAACCTCTACTAACATCAAATCACATAACATCACATAACCTCTACTAACATCACATCACATAACCTCCACTAACAGATAGATAACATCACATCACATCACATCACATCACATCACATCACATCACATAACCTCTACTAACATCACATCACATCACATAACCTCTACTAACAGATAGATAACATCACATAACATCACATAACCTCCACTAACATCACATCACATCACATCACATCACATCACATAACCTCTACTAACAGATAGATAACATCACATAACATCACATAACCTCCACTAACATCACATCACATCACATCACATCACATCACATCACATCACATAACCTCTACTAACATCACATCACATCACATAACCTCTACTAACATCACATCACATCACATAACCTCTACTAACATCACATCACATAACATCACATAACCTCTACTAACATCACATCACATAACATCACATCACATCACATCACATAACCTCCACTAACAGATAGATAACATCACATAACATCACATAACATCACATCACATCACATAACCTCTACTAACATCACATCACATAACATCACATCACATCACATAACCTCTACTAACAGATAGATAACATCACATCACATCACATAACCTCTACTAACAGATAGATAACATCACATAACATCACATAACCTCCACTAACATCACATCACATAACATCACATCACATCACATAACCTCTACTAACATCACATCACATAACATCACATCACATCACATAACCTCTACTAACAGATAGATAACATCACATCACATCACATAACCTCTACTAACAGATAGATAACATCACATAACATCACATAACCTCCACTAACATCACATCACATAACATCACATCACATCACATAACCTCTACTAACATCACATCACATAACATCACATCACATCACATAACCTCCACTAACATCACATCACATAACATCACATCACATCACATAACCTCTACTAACAGATAGATAACATCACATAACATCACATAACCTCCACTAACATCACATCACATAACATCACATCACATCACATAACCTCCACTAACATCACATCACATAACCTCTACTAACAGATAGATAACATCACATAACATCACATAACATCACATCACATCACATCACATCACATCACATAACCTCTACTAACATCACATCACATAACATCACATCACATCACATAACCTCCACTAACATCACATCACATAACATCACATCACATCACATAACCTCTACTAACAGATAGATAACATCACATCACATCACATAACCTCCACTAACATCACATCACATAACATCACATCACATCACATAACATCACATCACATCACATAACATCAGATAACCTCTACTAACAGATAGATAACATCACATTACATCACATAACATCAGATAACATCACATAACATCAGATAACATCACATTACCTCACATAACCTCCACTAACATCACATCACATAACATCACATCAGATAACATCACATAACATCACATAACATAACATAACATCACATAACCTCCACCAACAGATAGATAACATCACATAACATCACATAACCTCACATAACCTCCACTAACAGATAGATAACATCACATAACATCACATAACCTCACATAACCTCACATAACCTCCACTAACATCACATCACATAACATCACATCAGATAACATCACATAACATCACATAACATAACATAACATCACATAACCTCCACCAACAGATAGATAACATCACATAACATCACATAACCTCACATAACCTCCACTAACAGATAGATAACATCACATAACCTCACATAACCTCACATAACCTCACATAACCTCCACCAACAGATAGATAACATCACATAACCTCACATAACCTCCACTAACAGATAGATAACATCACATAACATCACATAACCTCACATAACCTCACATAACCTCCACTAACATCACATCACATAACATCACATCAGATAACATCACATAACATCACATAACCTCCACCAACAGATAGATAACATCACATAACATCACATAACCTCACATAACCTCCACTAACAGATAGATAACATCACATAACGTCACATAACCTCACATAACCTCCACTAACAGATAGATAACATCACATAACGTCACATAACCTCCACTAACAGATAGATAACATCACATAACATCACATAACCTCACATAACCTCACATAACCTCCACTAACATCACATCACATAACATCACATCAGATAACATCACATAACATCACATAACCTCCACCAACAGATAGATAACATCACATAACATCACATAACCTCACATAACCTCCACTAACAGATAGATAACATCACATAACGTCACATAACCTCACATAACCTCCACTAACAGATAGATAACATCACATAACCTCACATAACCTCACATAACCTCCACTAACAGATAGATAACATCACATAACGTCACATAACCTCACATAACCTCCACTAACAGATAGATAACATCACATAACATCACATAACCTCCACCAACAGATAGATAACATCACATAACATCACATAACCTCACATAACCTCCACTAACAGATAGATAACATCAGATAACATCACATAACCTCCACTAACAGATAGATAACATCACATAACATCACATAACCTCACATAACCTCCACTAACAGATAGATAACATCAGATAACATCACATAACCTCCACTAACAGATAGATAACATCACATAACATCACATAACCTCACATAACCTCCACTAACAGATAGATAACATCACATAACATCACATAACATCACATAACCTCACATAACCTCCACTAACAGATAGATAACATCAGATAACATCACATAACCTCACATAACCTCCACTAACAGATAGATAACATCAGATAACATCACATAACCTCCACTAACAGATAGATAACATCACATAACATCACATAACCTCACATAACCTCCACCAACAGATAGATAACATCAGATAAGTATGGTTAGCCTCTATGGGACAGTAACCTGAGGATGAGGAGGATATATATTATAGTCTATGGGGGGGGGCAGTCTGTTAGGGACTGATGACATCACGTGACTGACCCGGTAGTTGTAGTTCCTCCGTTTGACCACTAGAGAGTCCGGATCAGACCAGCTGCTCTCTACTGGAGGATCTGATCACAACACACCTCAGCTCCAGCTTCAGTCACACTGCGCATGCGCTAAACCCCAGACCCGTGACGCGGTACCCATCCTCCTATAGCAGGCCGTGAAGAACCCGGAACAGGAAGTCAACACGTCTCTCTAGAGCCGTCAGCAGAGTGATCCACTGGTTCTGTTCAGCATCCGAACCGGAACCAGGACCAGGACCAGGACCAGGACCAGGTAACCAGTCCCCCTCACGGACCCGCCTCCGGACCGTGATGTCGGCGGTGGACGTGGAGGATGAGAGCATCCTGGCGGGGATCTTCAGGGACAGCTTCCCGTCCAGCTGGAGACACAACCAGAACCACCACCAGAACCACCACCCGGAGCAGAGCCTCAGCCCGGACCAGAACCCGGACTACCTGGTGTACCTGTCTGAGCTGAGCGGGTTCGGTCTGGAGAAGCTGGTTCTGGAGCCGGAGCGTCTGCAGGAGGAGCGGGACCAGATCCTCCAGCAGACCCGGGACCTGGCCTTCAGCAACTACCAGACCTTCATCAGAACCGCAGACTGCACCAGAACCATCTACCGGGCCTTCAGCCGGGTCGAGACCAGCGGGACCAGACTGCTGGACAAGATCCCGGGCTTCACTGAGAGATGCAGGTACTAGTACACCTTTAACATAGTACTAGTACACACTACAGGTACTAGTACACCTTTAACATAGTATTAGTACACACTACAGGTACTAGTACACCTTTAACATAGTACTAGTACACACTACAGGTACTAGTACACCTTTAACATAGTACTAGTACACACTACAGGTACTAGTACACCTTTAACATAGTACTAGTACACACTACAGGTACTAGTACACCTTTAACATAGTACTAGTACACACTACAGGTACTAGTACACCTTTAACATAGTACTAGTACACACTACAGGTACTAGTACACACTACAGGTACTAGTACACCTTTAACATAGTACTAGTACACACTACAGGTACTAGTACACCTTTAACATAGTATTAGTACACACTACAGGTACTAGTACACCTTTAACATAGTACTAGTACACACTACAGGTACTAGTACACCTTTAACATAGTACTAGTACACACTACAGGTACTAGTACACCTTTAACATAGTACTAGTACACACTACAGGTACTAGTACACCTTTAACATAGTACTAGTACACACTACAGGTACTAGTACACCTTTAACATAGTACTAGTACACACTACAGGTACTAGTACACCTTTAACATAGTACTAATACACACTACAGGTACTAGTACACCTTTAACATAGTACTAGTACACACTACAGGTACTAGTACACCTTTAACATAGTACTAGTACACACTACAGGTACTAGTACACCTTTAACATAGTACTAGTACACACTACAGGTACTAGTACACCTTTAACATAGTACTAGTACACACTACAGGTACTAGTACACACTACAGGTACTAGTACACACTACAGGTACTAGTACACCTTTAACATAGTACTAATACACACTACAGGTACTAGTACACCTTTAATACTACAGTACAGGTACTAGTACACACTACAGGTACTAGTACACACTACAGGTACTAGTACACCTTTAATACTACAGTACAGGTACTAGTACACACTACAGGTACTAGTACACACTACAGGTACTAGTGCACACAACAGGTACTAGTACACCTTTAATACTACAGTACAGGTACTAATACACACTACAGGTACTAGTACACCTTTAATACTACAGTACAGGTACTAGTACACACTACAGGTACTAGTACACACTACAGGTACTAGTACACCTTTAATACTACAGTACAGGTACTAGTACACACTACAGGTACTAGTACACCTTTAACATAGTACTAATACACACTACAGGTACTAGTACACCTTTAATACTACAGTACAGGTACTAGTACACACTACAGGTACTAGTACACACTACAGGTACTAGTACACCTTTAATACTACAGTACAGGTACTAGTACACACTACACAGTACTAGTACACACTACAGGTACTAGTACACCTTTAATACTACAGTACAGGTACTAATACACACTACAGGTACTAATACACTAGTATAGGTACTAGTACACTAGTACAGTATACTAGTAGTACCTGTACTAGAGTACTACACTGCTTCAGGGAGAGATGCAGATCAGTGATGCTACACGTTTAATAAAGTACAGGTACTAATACAGACCCGTACTGTAGGTGTTGCGTTCAGGGACCCGTACTGTAGGTGTTGCGTTCAGGGACCCGTACTGTAGGTGTGTGTGTGTTGCGTTCATGGACCATACTGTAGGTGTGTGTGTTGCGTTCAGGGACCGTACTGTAGGTGTGTGTGTTGCGTTCAGGGACCGTACTGTAGGTGTGTGTGTTGCGTTCAGGGACCTGTACTGTAGGTGTGTGTGTTGCGTTCAGGGACCCGTACTGTAGGTGTGTGTGTTGCGTTCAGGGACCCCGTACTGTAGGTGTGTGTGTTGCGTTCAGGGACCCGTACTGTAGGTGTGTGTGTGTTGCGTTCAGGGACCCGTACTGTAGGTGTGTGTGTGTTGCGTTCAGGGACCCGTACTGTAGGTGTGTGTGTGTTGCGTTCAGGGACCCGTACTGTAGGTGTGTGTGTGTTGCGTTCAGGGACCCGTACTCTAGATGTGTGTGTTGCGTTCAGGGGCTTCATGAAGGAGGCGGAGGAGATCGGAGCCAGCCGGAGGATGAACAGCCTCACGTTGAACCGTCACACGGAGATCTTGGAGATCCTGGAGATCCCTCAGCTGATGGACACCTGCGTCCGTAACGGCTACTACGAGGAGGCTCTGGAGCTGGCGGCGTACGTCAAGAGGCTGGAGAAGAAGCACTCGTCTCTGCCGGTCATCCAGGTGAGTCCGGCTCCACCTGACCACACGTCTAATGTCTAAATGATACGCTCCTGATGCGCGACCTCTCGTCTCTTCAGGGTATCGTGCGTGAGGTGCGTCAGTCGACTCAGCTGATGCTCAACCAGCTGCTGCAGCAGCTGCGCAGCAACTCGCAGCTTCCCGTCTGCCTGCGCGTCATCGGCTACCTGCGGCGGATGGACGCCTTCACGGAGGCGGAGCTGCGGGTGAAGTTCCTGCAGGCTCGAGGCACCTGGCTGCGCTCCATCCTCGCCGCCGTCCCCGAGGACGACCCCTACTTCCACATCACCAAGACCATCGAGGCCTGCAGGGTCCACCTGTTCGACATCATCACCCAGTACCGGGCCATCTTCTCCGACGAGGACCCGCCGGGGGGGGGCGCCGGGCAGGCGGCGCTGAACGAGGCCGCCATCTTCCACGGCTGGGTGGTGCAGATGGTGGCCGAGTTCCTGGAGACCTTGGAGAGGGACCTGCGGCGGGGCGTGGGGGGCCGCCTGGACTCCCTGCTGGGTCAGTGCATGTACTTCGGCCTGTCCTTCAGCAGGGTGGGGGCCGACTTCCGGGGCCAGCTGGCGCCCATGTTCCAGCGGGTGGCGGCAGAGACGTTCCGCAGAGCCGTGCAGGAGGCGGCAGACAAGTTCCAGGAGGACATGAACCTGTACACGCTCATCGCCCTGCCGTCGGTGCTGGGGGGGACCATCCCCCCCGTGGCGCCCGGCACCCAGCCGGGAACCCTGCAGCCCCCCATGTCCCTTCTGGACTTCCAGCCGCTGGCCTGCTTCCTCAACAACGTCCTGACGGCGTTCAACGACCTGCGGCTCTGCTGCCCCGTCGGCCTGGCCCGGGACGTCACGGCGTGTCTGGAGGACGCCGTGAAGACGGTGAGCGGCCGCTTCCCGTCGGGTCCGTGGGTCTCGTCCTCTCCGCCGTGCTGACCGTTGTCCGTCTTGTCTCCCGTCAGGTGACCCGTCAGATCGTGGTGTTCCACCGGGCCGAGGAGTCGGCCTTCAGCGACAGAGAGAAGGAGCTGTTTGTCCAGTTCTGCTCATCCTACGCTGACGACCTGCTGCCGTTCCTCAACCGCTGCCTCCACGTCCTGTTCCCTCCGGCGCAGCTCGCCCTCATCCTGGGTGAGGTCCGGTTCTGATCTCTAGTCTGTCTCTGGTCTCTGGTCTCTGGACAGAGACCAGAGACCACAACGTCTCTAGATGATGTCATGTTGAGTGTTGATGGAGCAGCTACATAGCCGGCTCTGATCCATCCAGACTCCATTCAGAAAACAAGCATCTGCTTGTAGTCATGGTAACGGACCTGACGAAGCATGAATTCAGACTGTAGTCATGGTAACGAACCTGACAAAGCATGAATTCAGACTGTCGTCATGGTAACGGACCTGACGAAGCATGAATTCAGACTGTTTACTGATCAGCATCATGATGTAGTTATTTCAGTTTGATCTGTTTATTGATATTACATCACAGCTCTCTCGGTGTGAACCCGGTTCTAAAGAGAACAGCTGTTAGCTGGTGGAGGTTCTGGTTTCAGATGGTTCTGGTTTCAGGTGGTTCTGGTCCAGATGAGTATTTATCCGTGGTTCTGGTGAGCAGAACTCCGTCATGTGAGATGTAATAAACATTGTAACCGGTTCTGTTTCTCTGCAGGGGTTCCTCCGACCCAGCTGCACCGGTTCGGCGGTCTGGGCTGCATCGACCTCGCCGGCGTCCTCCAGCCGCTGGACTTTGTGCTCCCTCAGAGAGAGACGCCAGAACCAGAACCAGAACCAGCGGCGCCGGACATCGAACTGAGCAGCCTGATGTTTGAGACCCAGCTCACAGATCCAGGGACAGATCCGGACCTCACCGTGGAGGCGGCGCGTCCCGACCCGCCGTCGACCCGGTCCTTACTCAGAGACTCTGAGGAAGAGGACGAAGAGACGATACAGGATGAAGACTTCTCTCTGGAGTGATGGACGTATTGGACCTGGTCTGGTTTCTCAATGATTTACTGCAGAGTCTCTGCAGGAAGAATCACTGTGGACTCTGGTTCTGGTTCTGGACTCTGGTTCTGGACATTTTAATGATCAGTTAATAAACAGACTCTCTCCCTCACCGCCCCGACTCTTATTTAAAGCTTCTGTCTTCTGAAGAATCACAAGCACTGTTAGCCTAGCTTAGCATAAAGACTGGCAGCAGGGGGGAACTGTTAGCCTAGCTCCATCAGAGTGTTTCCATGCTGGACTATATTATAGTAGTATTGTTATATTAAGGAGTATAGTCAGGAGTATAGTCAGGAGTATAGTCAGGAGTATAGTAAGGAGTATATTAAGGAGTATAGTAAGGAGTATAGTCAGGAGTATAGTCAGGAGTATAGTCAGGAGTATAGTAAGGAGTATATTAAGGAGTATATTAAGGAGTATAGTAAGGAGTATAGTAAGGAGTATAGTCAGGAGTATAGTAAGGAGTATATTAAGGAGTATAGTCAGGAGTATAGTAAGGAGTATAGTAAGGAGTATAGTAAGGAGTATAGTAAGGAGTATAGTAAGGAGTATAGTCAGGAGTATAGTAAGGAGTATATTAAGGAGTATATTAAGGAGTATAGTCAGGAGTATAGTAAGGAGTATATTAAGGAGTATATTAAGGAGTATATTAAGGAGTATAGTAAGGAGTATAGTAAGGAGTATAGTCAGGAGTATATTAAGGAGTATATTAAGGAGTATAGTAAGGAGTATAGTAAGGAGTATAGTAAAGAGTATAGTAAAGAGTATAGTAAGGAGTATATTAAGGAGTATATTAAGGAGTATTCTGAGGGTCTTTAATGTGTCTTTATATTTGAGTAATGAAGAAAGGTCGTGAAGCAGCTGAAGGTTTAACATTTATTAGTTTAGAATGGAGACAGAATGTGAATCATCAGGTTGTTAACGTGCAGAGAGGGAGACTGCTGGTGTTTGTGCTCCTTTAATGTGACATCAGTCCACCTGGAGGACGTCCTGTGTCCACATGTCCAACAGTCCATAAGCTCCTCACTTCTTCTTGACAAACTTCTTGTGGGTGGCGTTGGGGTTGGTCCGCCTCCTGCCGCCGCCGCTCTGGCCGTCTCTGATCTGCAGGTTGGCGGCTCGGCTGTAGACGTCGTTCTGGCAGAACGGCGACCCTCCGGCCACGTAGTCCGGGTCGAACACGTCCGTCTTCTGGCGAGCTTTACGGGACAGTCTCTGCTGAGGGAACCGCTGGTCCTCCACCAGCTGGGGGTTGTTCCCGTGTTTCCCTCCCTGAGGACTCGGCAGAGAGTGCTGGAACACACCACGGAGGGTTAATACATGTATACTGTCTTTATGCTAAGCTAGGCTAACAGTTACCCTCTGCTGCCAGTCTTAATGCTAAGCTAGGCTAACAGTTTCCCTCTGCTACCAGTCTTTATGCTAAGCTAGGCTAACAGTTTCCCTCTGCTTCCAGTCTTTATGCTAAGCTAGGCTAACAGTTTCCCCCTGCTTCCAGTCTTTGTGCTAAGCTAGGCTAACAGTTTCCCTCTGCTACCAGTCTTTATGCTAAGCTAGGCTAACAGTTTCCCTCTGCTTCCAGTCTTTATGCTAAGCTAGGCTAACAGTTTCCCTCTGCTTCCAGTCTTAATGCTAAGCTAGGCTAACAGTTTCCCTCTGCTACCAGTCTTTATGCTAAGCTAGGCTAACAGTTTCCCTCTGCTTCCAGTCTTAATGCTAAGCTAGGCTAACAGTTTCCCTCTGCTTCCAGTCTTTATGCTAAGCTAGGCTAACAGTTTCCCCCTGCTTCCAGTCTTTATGCTAAGCTAGGCTAACAGTTTCCCCCTGCTTCCAGTCTTTGTGCTAAGCTAGGCTAACAGGTCTCACCCTCAGTCCTCGTGGGTTCAGTACTTTTGGGTTCTTGGAGAAATGCATCTGAGTGGTTCCGTCCTGACCGACGGTCACCGCCAGCTTCTTCAGAGTCTGGTTCCCACAGTGAGGACAGAACACCCGGGTCATGTTGCTGGTGGTCCTGGAGGTAGAACACAGAACCATCAGAACCATCAGAACCATCAGAACACAGAACCATCAGAACACAGTCAGCTTTAGACCATCAGAACCCAGTCAGTTTTAGACCATCAGAACCCAGTCAGTTTTAGACCATCAGAACCCAGTCAGCTTTAGACCATCAGAACCCAGTCAGTTTTAGACCATCAGAACCCAGTCAGTTTTAGACCATCAGAACCCAGTCAGCTTTAGACCATCAGAACCCAGTCAGTTTTAGACCATCAGAACCCAGTCAGTTTTAGACCATCAGAACCCAGTCAGCTTTAGACCATCAGAACCCAGTCAGCTTTAGAGAATCAGAACTCATTGTGGATCAGGTCTGGTTCTGGTTCTGGTCTCATGTCCTTCAGTCAGACTCACTTGAAGCAGGCGTGACATCGGAGGACGTAGTTCCTCGCCTGTTGGATCAGCATCCCGTTAACGGACAGAACATGAAGTCCAATCTGAATCAGAACGTTCTGGAAACACATCCAAGGATTTAATTCATCAATCAACTCATCAACAACCAATAATATAATAATATAATAATATAATGATATAATAATAATATAATATAATAATAATATAATATAATAATATAATAATATAATAATATAACAATATAATAATAATATAATAATATAATATAATAATATAATAATATAATAATATAACAATATAATAATAATATAATAATATAATATAATAATATAACAATATAATAATATAATAATATAATATAATAATATAATAATATAACAATATAATAATATAATAATATAATATAATAATATAACAATATAATAATATAATAATATAATAATATAATATAACAATATAATAATATAATAAAACAATATAATAATATAATATAACAATATAATAATATAATAATATAATAATATAATAATATAATAATATAATATAACAATAATATAATAATATAATATAATAATATAATAATATAATATAACAATATAATAATATAATATAATAATATAACAATATAACAATATAACAATATAACAATATAATAATATAATAATATAATAATATAATAATATAATAACAATATAATAATATAATATAATAATATAACAATATAATATAACAATATAATATTATAATAATATAATAATATAATAATAATATAATAATATAAAAATATAATATAATATAATAATATAATAATAATATAATAATATAACAATATAATAATAATATAATAATATAACAATATAATAATATAATATAATAATAATATAATAAAACAATAATATAATAATATAATATAATAATATAATAATATAATATAACAATATAATAATATAATAATAATATAATAATAATATAATAATATAATAATAATATAATAATATAACAATATAATAATATAATAATAATATAATAATATAACAATATAATAATATAATAATATAATATAACAATAATATAATAATATAATATAATAATATAATAATATAATATAATATAACAATATAACAATATAATAATATAATAATATAATAATAATATAATATAACAATACAATAATATAATAATATAATAATATAACAATAATATAATATAACAATATAATAATATAACAATAATATAATATAACAATATAATAATATAATAATATAATAATAATATAATAATAATATAATATAATAATATAATAATATAACAATATAAAAACTTAATAATATAAATATAGTAATATAGTAATATAATAATGATCAGTGTCTCCTCTCTCTCTAATATATCTACTTTATACTGATGTGAAAACATCTGGATTTATTCCAGTTCATCACCTAAAACTACATTTTACCAGATTACACTTGAACGCATCATGATAACGTTGTAATTTACCTTCGCCCAGTATCAGTGGAACCCCCAATAACGGAATCTCCTCTAACGGAACCCCCGCTAACGGAACCTCCTCTAACGGAACCCCCGCTAACGGAACCTCCTCTAACGGAACCCCCGCTAACGGAACCTCCTCTAACGGAACACCCGCTAACGGATCCTCCTCTAACGGAACACCCGCTAACGGAACCTCCACTAACGGAACCTCCTCTAACGGAACACCCGCTAACGGAACCTCCTCTAACGGAACACCCGCTAACGGAACCTCCTCTAACGGAACCTCCTCTAACGGAACACCCGCTAACGGAACCTCCTCTAACGGAACCTCCTCTAACGGAACCTCCTCTAACGGAACACCCGCTAACGGAACCCCCGCTAACGGAACCCCCGCTAACGGAACCTCCACTAACGGAACCCCCACCAACGGAACCCCCGCTAACGGAACCCCCGCTAACGGAACCCCCGCTAACGAAACCCCCGCTAACGGAACCCCCGCTAACGGAACCCCCACCAACGGAACCCCCACTAACGGAACCCCCACTAACGGGACCCCCACTAACGGTGACCTCCAGGTGAGCGGTCTGTTACCTGCATGGCGAAGTCGGTGGTCAGACATCCGACTGTGACATCAGCAGGAGCCGTCCAATCAGCCGAGGCCATCTTCACCTGTTGGATGTTACTTGGAGTGATCCATCCACCTCCGTCCTCCTCTTCCTCCTCCTCCTCCTCCTCTTCCTCCTCAGGCTCGTTCTCTTTGTCCTCGTCATCTGATTGGTCCTCTCTCTGCAGCGACGTGTTGGACACCTCGTCCACTTTCTGCAAACCAACCAACAACCAATCAGCAACTAGAGTCAGCTGCTGTCAGACAATCAGGGTCCAGGATCTTTGGAGGTAGCTGTGCGGTCCACGTTCTGATGTGGTCCTTCTGAAACTCACCAGCTGGTCCAGCAGGTCCAGCAGGCCATCATCGATCGCCGCCGGCGTCTCTCTCCAGAACAGGAAGCTGCTGAACTCGTCTCCTTTGGTCTGAGTGTCCGTCTGCTTCTGTTGGTTCTTTGAATTCAGAACCTCAACGGGGTCCTGCAGGAGAACCAACCACAGCACACATCACTGTAGGAACCTGGTTACTATGGAAACCTGGAGAACCAACCACAGCACACATCACTGTAGGAACCTGGTTACTATGGGAACCTGATTAAAACCTGGTTACTGTAGTGGCCAATCAGCTGGCCCGGTGCTCCTGACGGCCGGTCCAGTCCGGTCCGGTCCGGTCCGGTTCAGCCGTCGCTCTAGAACCAGACTCACCAGTAGAACCAGACTCACCAGTAGAACCAGACTCAGCAGTAGAACCAGACTCACCAGTAGAACCAGACTCAGCAGTAGAACCAGACTCACCAGTAGGTCCAGCAGGTCTCGGCTGACGGGTTCCAGCGGTTCTCTCCAGAACTGGAAGCTGTTGAACTCTTCGCTGTTGGACGTCTCCGTCTCTGTTGGAGTCTGGTGGAGGACGTTCAAACCGTCCTCAGGTTTCTGAGGGGACAATAACGTGATGCTTTAGGACACCACGTGGTTCTGACTGACTGTTCTCATGAGTACATACAGATGAACCGTGTTCTACCTTGGAGGGGAAGTGGAACCCTGCAACGTTCACCGGAGTCTCTGGGTGGCGCTGAGTGCTGCGGACGTTCACCTGAAACACAACGTCCACAACCGTTACTGAGGGACCGGGTCTGGGGGACCGGGTCTGGGGGACCGGGTCTGAGGGACCGGGTCTGGGGGACCGGGTCTGAGGGACCGGGTATGGGGGACCGGGTCTGGGGGACCGGGTCTGAGGGACCGGGTCTGGGGGACCGGGTCTGAGGGACCGGGTCTGAGGGACCGGGTCTGGGGGACCGGGTCTGGGGGACCGGGTCTGAGGGACCGGGTCTGAGGTACCGGGTCTGAGGGACCGGGTCTGAGGGACCGGGTCTGGGGGACCGGGTCTGAGGGACCGGGTCTGAGGGACCGGGACTGAGGGACCGGGTCTGAGGGACCGGGTCTGTATTAATGAGAGGAAGCTGCTCAGGTACCTGGACCTCCGGATCCTTCTTCAGGTGTTGGCTGCCGACGTGCTCCACCTCCAGCTGGTAGGTCAGAGCCAGAACTTTGATATCGGTGGCCGAGAGACTCGGGTAGTCCCCAGTCTTCTTCGAGAACTCCGTCACTGAGACCACAAACACAAACATCAGTTAACCCAGGACTAGTTAACCCAGGACTAGTTAACTCAGCACTAGTTAACTCAGCACTAGTTTACCTAGTCTGATGTGTTCAGGACTAGTTAACTCAGGACTAGTTAACCCAGGACTAGTTAACCCAGGACACCCCAGGACTAGTTAACCCAGCACTAGTTAACACAGCACTAGTTAACCCAGCACTAGTTAACCCAGCACTAGTTTACACACGACTAGTTAACTCAGGACTAGTTAACCCAGCACTAGTTTACACACGACTAGTTAACCCAGGACTAGTTAACCCAGGACACCCCAGGACTAGTTAACCCAGCACTAGTTAACACAGCACTAGTTAACACAGCACTAGTTAACACAGCACTAGTTAACACAGCACTAGTTAACACAGCACTAGTTAACCCAGCACTAGTTTACACACGACTAGTTAACTCAGGACTAGTTAACCCAGCACTAGTTAACCCAGGACTAGTTTACCTAGTCTGATGTGTTCAGGACTAGTTGAGGTTAGTTTACCCAGTCTGATGTGTTCAGGACTAGATTAGGTTAGTTTACCCAGTCTGATGTGTTCAGGACTAGCTAAGGCTAGTTTACCCAGTCTGATGTGTTCAGGACTAGTTTAGGTTAGTTTACCCAGTCTGATGTGTTCAGGACTAGTTTAGGTTAGTTTACCCAGTCTGATGTGTTCAGGACTAGCTAAGGCTAGTTTACCCAGTCTGATGTGTTCAGGACTAGTTTAGGCTAGTTTACCCAGTCTGATGTGTTCAGGGCTAGTTGAGGTTAGTTTACCTAGTCTGATGTGTTCAGGACTAGCTAAGGTTAGTTTACCTAGTCTGATGTGTTCAGGACTAGCTAAGGTTAGTTTACCCAGTCTGATGTGTTCAGGACTAGTTGAGGTTAGTTTACCCAGTCTGATGTGTTCAGGATGTGGTTCTCTGAAGTTCAGCTGGTAGGGGAGGAAGGCCAGACTCCTCCTGGTGGGTTTGTCTCGGATCTCGTCCACCACGTCTCTCAGGGTGTAGATGTTGCTGCCGATGTCCTGAAACACAAACCAGCAGAACTAACTGAGACTAGTCAAGAGATCAGGAACTAAATATACACAAACAAATAAATAATACTACTGACCAATCACAGACATGGACTAGTCTACAGACCAATCACAGACATGGACTAGTCTACAGACCAATCACAGACATGGACTAGTCTACTGATCAATCACAGACATGGACTAGTCTACAGACCAATCACAGACATGGACTAGTCTACAGACCAATCACAGACATGGACTAGTCTACTGATCAATCACAGACATGGACTAGTCTACAGACCAATCACAGACATGGACTAGTCTACAGACCAATCACAGACATGGACTAGTCTACAGACCAATCACAGACATGTATCAAAGGAAGAGTGAACTATATCAGACGGATGTGAAGAAGTGAAACTCTTAATCAGACTAACAGTAACAGTTGAAGCTGCCAGATGCAGGAAGAACAGCTGGTGAAAGAAACAACTCCAGATGTGTGAGTGATTAAATTAACAGACTTATTAATTTAACAGAACACTCAAAAGTCAGATATAGTCGTCTAAATATAAATAGCTTTTAGGAGAGTAATAGATGAATGGATTACACTTCTGTTTACCCTGTGAATAAAAAGATGTGTCTATGACTATTTCAGCCGTCCTTCAGCTGCGTTCCGTCTCCGGCGGTGTGAAACGGACTCAAGAGGAAGTTAAAAGAATAAATATAAAAATATAATTCAAAGCGGTAAACACCCACGGCATAAATCCAGCTGTTCTTCCTGCATCTGTCAGTTTAAACTGAGTTGTCTTTAGTCTGATTATGATGGTAACTTCTTCATATGTGTGTAATATACCATGTGATCCGCTCACTGAGCTGTGATTGGTCAGTAGGAGGTGCTTTTATACGAGTTGATCTTTGATCTGGAACATAACCTGCTCTGGAGCAGGTCAGCGGTTCAGCATCAGTTACCATGGTGATCTACCCCGAATCAGTTACCATGGTGATCTACCCCGCATCAGTTACCGTGGTGATCTACCCCGTATCAGTTACCATGGTGATCTACCCCGCATCAGTTACCATGGTGATCTACCCCGCATCAGTTACCATGGTGATCTACCCCGTATCAGTTACCATGGTGATCTACCCCGCATCAGTTACCATGGTGATCTACCCCGTATCAGTTACCATGGTGATCTACCAGGTAAGAAGTGATCCAGCTTCGTAGGACTGAAAACCCTGAAGTTACCTCCCTAACTTCTAATCCTGCTTCCTGGTCCAGACCTCTGACCTCTGACCTCTGACCTCTGGTCACACGTTGCTGTGTGATGTTGTTCTGTTCCTTAACCAGGATTAACTGCAGGTCAGCTGGTTGTGTGTCCCCTCAGTGATGTCACTAACAGAACAAGGCTTGTCATCATTGAAGGCCATCTCAATGCAGGGAGATATCAGGATGAGATTCTGCAGACAGTGGTGATCCCATATCTCCACAATCTGGCACCTAACTTCATCCTCCAAGAAACAACGCCCCCCCCCCCACAGAGCCAGGGTTATCACAGACTACCTCCACAATGTGGGAGTAGAGAGAATGGAACGGCCTGCCAAGAGTCCACACCTCAACCCAATTCAACACTTGTAGGATCAGCTTGGGCGTGCTGTACGTGTTAGAGTGACCAACACAACCACGCTGGCTGACCTGCAACCAATCCTGGTTGAGGAATGGAACGCCATCCCACAGCAACGTGTGACCAGGTTGGTGACCAGCATGAGGAGGAGGTGCCAGGCTGTTGTGGCTGCGTATGGATCTTCCACCGCTACTGAGGCTCCTGACGGTGGATTCAATAGATCAATATGTCTAGTAACCGGACACCGACGGACCGGGACCGGGACGACCGGGACGACCGGGACCGGGACCGGCTCCAGAACCCCGTTCATTAACTATAGATATGATATAAAGGTGTGTATATACCTGTAGAGGAGCTCTCCTGATGAAGGCTGCTGTATATTAGTTGTATATAGATGTATATATAGATATAAAGGTGTATATATACCTGTAGAAGAGCTCTCCTGATGAAGGCTGCTGTATATTAGTTGTATATAGATGTATTAGATGTATATAAAGGTGTATATATACCTGTAGAGGAGCTCTCCTGATGAAGGCTGCTGTATATTAGTTGTATATAGGTGTATTAGATGTATATAAAGGTGTGTATATACCTGTAGAGGAGCTCTCCTGATGAAGGCTGCTGTATATTAGTTGTATATAGGTGTATTAGATGTATATAAAGGTGTGTATATACCTGTAGAGGAGCTCTCCTGATGAAGGCTGCTGTATATTAGTTGTATATAGGTGTATATATAGATATAAAGGTGTGTATATACCTGTAGAGGAGCTCTCCTGATGAAGGCTGCTGTATATTAGTTGTATATAGGTGTATTAGATGTATATAAAGGTGTGTATATACCTGTAGAGGAGCTCTCCTGATGAAGGCTGCTGTATATTAGTTGTATATAGATGTATATATAGATATAAAGGTGTATATATACCTGTAGAGGAGCTCTCCTGATGAAGGCTGCTGTATATTAGTTGTATATAGGTGTATTAGATGTATATAAAGGTGTGTATATACCTGTAGAGGAGCTCTCCTGATGAAGGCTGCTGTATATTAGTTGTATATAGATGTATTAGATGTATATAAAGGTGTGTATATACCTGTAGAGGAGCTCTCCTGATGAAGGCTGCTGTATATTAGTTGTATATAGATGTATTAGATGTATATAAAGGTGTATATATACCTGTAGAAGAGCTCTCCTGATGAAGGCAGCTGTATATTAGTTGTATATAGGTGTATATATAGATATAAAGGTGTATATATACCTGTAGAGGAGCTCTCCTGATGAAGGCTGCTGTATATTAGTTGTATATAGGTGTATTAGATGTATATAAAGGTGTGTATATACCTGTAGAGGAGCTCTCCTGATGAAGGCTGCTGTATATTAGTTGTATATAGGTGTATATATAGATATAAAGGTGTATATATACCTGTAGAGGAGCTCTCCTGATGAAGGCTGCTGTATATTAGTTGTATATAGGTGTATTAGATGTATATAAAGGTGTGTATATACCTGTAGAGGAGCTCTCCTGATGAAGGCTGCTGTATATTAGTTGTATATAGGTGTATTAGATGTATATAAAGGTGTGTATATACCTGTAGAGGAGCTCTCCTGATGAAGGCTGCTGTATATTAGTTGTATATAGGTGTATTAGATGTATATAAAGGTGTATATATACCTGTAGAGGAGCTCTCCTGATGAAGGCTGCTGTATATTAGTTGTATATAGGTGTATTAGATGTATATAAAGGTGTGTATATACCTGTAGAGGAGCTCTCCTGATGAAGGCTGCTGTATATTAGTTGTATATAGGTGTATTAGATGTATATAAAGGTGTATATATACCTGTAGAGGAGCTCTCCTGATGAAGGCTGCTGTATATTAGTTGTATATAGATGTATATATAGATATAAAGGTGTGTATATACCTGTAGAGGAGCTCTCCTGATGAAGGCTGCTGTATATTAGTTGTATATAGGTGTATATATAGATATAAAGGTGTGTATATACCTGTAGAGGAGCTCTCCTGATGAAGGCTGCTGTATATTAGTTGTATATAGAGTGTATTAGATGTATATAAAGGTGTGTATATACCTGTAGAGGAGCTCTCCTGATGAAGGCTGCTGTATATTAGTTGTATAGTATAGATGTATATAAAGGTGTGTATATACCTGTAGAGGAGCTCTCCTGATGAAGGCTGCTGTATATTAGTTGTATATAGGTGTATATATAGATATAAAGGTGTGTATATACCTGTAGAGGAGCTCTCCTGATGAAGGCTGCTGTATATTAGTTGTATATAGGTGTATTAGATGTATATAAAGGTGTGTATATACCTGTAGAGGAGCTCTCCTGATGAAGGCTGCTGTATATTAGTTGTATATAGGTGTATTAGATGTATATAAAGGTGTGTATATACCTGTAGAGGAGCTCTCCTGATGAAGGCTGCTGTATATTAGTTGTATATAGGTGTATTAGATGTATATAAAGGTGTGTATATACCTGTAGAGGAGCTCTCCTGATGAAGGCTGCTGTATATTAGTTGTATATAGGTGTATATAGATATAAAGGTGTGTATATACCTGTAGAGGAGCTCTCCTGATGAAGGCTGCTGTATATTAGTTGTATATAGGTGTATTAGATGTATATAAAGGTGTGTATATACCTGTAGAGGAGCTCTCCTGATGAAGGCTGCTGTATATTAGTTGTATATAGGTGTATTAGATGTATATAAAGGTGTGTATATACCTGTAGAGGAGCTCTCCTGATGAAGGCTGCTGTATATAGTTGTATATAGGTGTATTAGATGTATATAAAGGTGTATATATACCTGTAGAGGAGCTCTCCTGATGAAGGCTGCTGTATATTAGTTGTATATAGGTGTATTAGATGTATATAAAGGTGTGTATATACCTGTAGAGGAGCTCTCCTGATGAAGGCTGCTGTATATTAGTTGTATATAGGTGTATTAGATAGTATATAAAGGTGTGTATATACCTGTAGAGGAGCTCTCCTGATGAAGGCTGCTGTATATTAGTTGTATATAGGTGTATTAGATGTATATAAAGGTGTGTATATATACCTGTAGAGGAGCTCTCCTGATGAAGGCTGCTGTATATTAGTTGTATATAGGTGTATATATAGATATAAAGGTGTGTATATACCTGTAGAGGAGCTCTCCTGATGAAGGCTGCTGTATATTAGTTGTATATAGGTGTATTAGATGTAAATAAAGGTGTGTATATACATGTAGAGGAGCTCTCCTGATGAAGGCTGCTGTATATTAGTTGTATATAGGTGTATAGATGTATATAAAGGTGTGTATATATACCTGTAGAGGAGCTCTCCTGATGAAGGCTGCTGTATATTAGTTGTATATAGGTGTATTAGATGTATATAAAGGTGTGTATATACCTGTAGAGGAGCTCTCCTGATGAAGGCTGCTGTATATTAGTTGTATATAGGTGTATATAGATGTATATAAAGGTGTGTATATACCTGTAGAGGAGCTCTCCTGATGAAGGCTGCTGTATATTAGTTGTATATAGATGTATTAGATGTATAATAAAGGTGTGTATATACCTGTAGAGGAGCTCTCCTGATGAAGGCTGCTGTATATTAGTTGTATATAGGTGTATAGATAGTATATAAGGTGTGTATATACCTGTAGAGGAGCTCTCCTGATGAAGGCTGCTGTATATTAGTTGTATATAGGTGTATTAGATGTATATAAAGGTGTGTATATACCTGTAGAGGAGCTCTCCTGATGAAGGCTGCTGTATATTAGTTGTATATAGGTGTATTAGATGTATATAAAGGTGTGTATATACCTGTAGAGGAGCTCTCCTGATGAAGGCTGCTGTATATTAGTTGTATATAGGTGTATATATAGATATAAAGGTGTGTATATACCTGTAGAGGAGCTCTCCTGATGAAGGCTGCTGTATATTAGTTGTATATAGGTGTATTAGATGTATATAAAGGTGTGTATATACCTGTAGAGGAGCTCTCCTGATGAAGGCTGCTGTATATTAGTTGTATATAGGTGTATTAGATGTATATAAAGGTGTGTATATACCTGTAGAGGAGCTCTCCTGATGAAGGCTGCTGTATATTAGTTGTATATAGGTGTATTAGATGTATATAAAGGTGTGTATATACCTGTAGAGGAGCTCTCCTGATGAAGGCTGCTGTATATTAGTTGTATATAGGTGTATTAGATGTATATAAAGGTGTGTATATACCTGTAGAGGAGCTCTCCTGATGAAGGCTGCTGTATATTAGTTGTATATAGGTGTATTAGATGTATATAAAGGTGTATATATACCTGTAGAGGAGCTCTCCTGATGAAGGCTGCTGTATATTAGTTGTATATAGATGTATATATAGATATAAAGGTGTGTATATACCTGTAGAGGAGCTCTCCTGATGAAGGCTGCTGTATATTAGTTGTATATAGGTGTATATATAGATATAAAGGTGTGTATATACCTGTAGAGGAGCTCTCCTGATGAAGGCTGCTGTATATTAGTTGTATATAGGATGTATTAGATGTATATAAAGGTGTGTATATACCTGTAGAGGAGCTCTCCTGATGAAGGCTGCTGTATATTAGTTGTATATAGATGTATTAGATGTATATAAAGGTGTGTATATACCTGTAGAGGAGCTCTCCTGATGAAGGCTGCTGTATATTAGTTGTATATAGGTGTATATATAGATATAAAGGTGTGTATATACCTGTAGAGGAGCTCTCCTGATGAAGGCTGCTGTATATTAGTTGTATATAGGTGTATTAGATGTATATAAAGGTGTGTATATACCTGTAGAGGAGCTCTCCTGATGAAGGCTGCTGTATATTAGTTGTATATAGGTGTATTAGATGTATATAAAGGTGTGTATATACCTGTAGAGGAGCTCTCCTGATGAAGGCTGCTGTATATTAGTTGTATATAGGTGTATTAGATGTATATAAAGGTGTGTATATACCTGTAGAGGAGCTCTCCTGATGAAGGCTGCTGTATATTAGTTGTATATAGGTGTATTAGATGTATATAAAGGTGTGTATATACCTGTAGAGGAGCTCTCCTGATGAAGGCTGCTGTATATTAGTTGTATATAGGTGTATATATAGATATAAAGGTGTGTATATACCTGTAGAGGAGCTCTCCTGATGAAGGCTGCTGTATATTAGTTGTATATAGGTGTATTAGATGTATATAAAGGTGTGTATATACCTGTAGAGGAGCTCTCCTGATGAAGGCTGCTGTATATTAGTTGTATATAGGTGTATTAGATGTATATAAAGGTGTGTATATACCTGTAGAGGAGCTCTCCTGATGAAGGCTGCTGTATATTAGTTGTATATAGGTGTATATATAGATATAAAGGTGTGTATATACCTGTAGAGGAGCTCTCCTGATGAAGGCTGCTGTATATTAGTTGTATATAGGTGTATTAGATGTATATAAAGGTGTGTATATACCTGTAGAGGAGCTCTCCTGATGAAGGCTGCTGTATATTAGTTGTATATAGGTGTATTAGATGTATATAAAGGTGTGTATATACCTGTAGAGGAGCTCTCCTGATGAAGGCTGCTGTATATTAGTTGTATATAGATGTATTAGATGTATATAAAGGTGTGTATATACCTGTAGAGGAGCTCTCCTGATGAAGGCTGCTGTATATTAGTTGTATATAGGTGTATTAGATGTATATAAAGGTGTGTATATACCTGTAGAGGAGCTCTCCTGATGAAGGCAGCTGTATATTAGTTGTATATAGGTGTATATATAGATATAAAGGTGTGTATATACCTGTAGAGGAGCTCTCCTGATGAAGGCTGCTGTATATTAGTTGTATATAGGTGTATTAGATGTATATAAAGGTGTGTATATACCTGTAGAGGAGCTCTCCTGATGAAGGCTGCTGTATATTAGTTGTATATAGGTGTATATATAGATATAAAGGTGTGTATATACCTGTAGAGGAGCTCTCCTGATGAAGGCTGCTGTATATTAGTTGTATATAGGTGTATTAGATGTATATAAAGGTGTGTATATACCTGTAGAGGAGCTCTCCTGATGAAGGCTGCTGTATATTAGTTGTATATAGGTGTATTAGATGTATATAAAGGTGTGTATATACCTGTAGAGGAGCTCTCCTGATGAAGGCTGCTGTATATTAGTTGTATATAGGTGTATTAGATGTATATAAAGGTGTATATATACCTGTAGAGGAGCTCTCCTGATGAAGGCTGCTGTATATTAGTTGTATATAGGTGTATTAGATGTATATAAAGGTGTGTATATACCTGTAGAGGAGCTCTCCTGATGAAGGCTGCTGTATATTAGTTGTATATAGGTGTATTAGATGTATATAAAGGTGTATATATACCTGTAGAGGAGCTCTCCTGATGAAGGCTGCTGTATATTAGTTGTATATAGGATGTATATATAGATATAAAGGTGTGTATATACCTGTAGAGGAGCTCTCCTGATGAAGGCTGCTGTATATTAGTTGTATATAGGTGTATATATAGATATAAAGGTGTGTATATACCTGTAGAGGAGCTCTCCTGATGAAGGCTGCTGTATATTAGTTGTATATAGATGTATTAGATGTATATAAAGGTGTGTATATACCTGTAGAGGAGCTCTCCTGATGAAGGCTGCTGTATATTAGTTGTATATAGATGTATTAGATGTATATAAAGGTGTGTATATACCTGTAGAGGAGCTCTCCTGATGAAGGCTGCTGTATATTAGTTGTATATAGGTGTATATATAGATATAAAGGTGTGTATATACCTGTAGAGGAGCTCTCCTGATGAAGGCTGCTGTATATTAGTTGTATATAGGTGTATTAGATGTATATAAAGGTGTGTATATACCTGTAGAGGAGCTCTCCTGATGAAGGCTGCTGTATATTAGTTGTATATAGGTGTATTAGATGTATATAAAGGTGTGTATATACCTGTAGAGGAGCTCTCCTGATGAAGGCTGCTGTATATTAGTTGTATATAGATGTATATATAGATATAAAGGTGTGTATATACCTGTAGAGGAGCTCTCCTGATGAAGGCTGCTGTATATTAGTTGTATATAGGTGTATTAGATGTATATAAAGGTGTGTATATACCTGTAGAGGAGCTCTCCTGATGAAGGCTGCTGTATATTAGTTGTATATAGGTGTATTAGATGTATATAAAGGTGTGTATATACCTGTAGAGGAGCTCTCCTGATGAAGGCTGCTGTATATTAGTTGTATATAGATGTATTAGATGTATATAAAGGTGTGTATATACCTGTAGAGGAGCTCTCCTGATGAAGGCTGCTGTATATTAGTTGTATATAGGTGTATTAGATGTATATAAAGGTGTGTATATACCTGTAGAGGAGCTCTCCTGATGAAGGCAGCTGTATATTAGTTGTATATAGGTGTATTAGATGTATATAAAGGTGTGTATATACCTGTAGAGGAGCTCTCCTGATGAAGGCTGCTGTATATTAGTTGTATATAGGTGTATATATAGATATAAAGGTGTGTATATACCTGTAGAGGAGCTCTCCTGATGAAGGCTGCTGTATATTAGTTGTATATAGGTGTATATATAGATATAAAGGTGTGTATATACCTGTAGAGGAGCTCTCCTGATGAAGGCAGCTGTATATTAGTTGTATATAGGTGTATATATAGATATAAAGGTGTGTATATACCTGTAGAGGAGCTCTCCTGATGAAGGCTGCTGTATATTAGTTGTATATAGGTGTATATATAGATATAAAGGTGTGTATATACCTGTAGAGGAGCTCTCCTGATGAAGGCAGCTGTATATTAGTTGTATATAGGTGTATATATAGATATAAAGGTGTGTATATACCTGTAGAGGAGCTCTCCTGATGAAGGCTGCTGTATATTAGTTGTATATAGGTGTATATATAGATATAAAGGTGTGTATATACCTGTAGAGGAGTTCTCCTGATGAAGGCAGCTGTATATTAGTTGTATATAGGTGTATATATAGATATAAAGGTGTGTATATACCTGTAGAGGAGCTCTCCTGATGAAGGCTGCTGTATATTAGTTGTATATAGGTGTATATATAGATATAAAGGTGTGTATATACCTGTAGAGGAGCTCTCCTGATGAAGGCTGCTGTATATTAGTTGTATATAGGTGTATATATAGATATAAAGGTGTGTATATACCTGTAGAGGAGCTCTCCTGATGAAGGCTGCTGTATATTAGTTGTATATAGGTGTATTAGATGTATATAAAGGTGTGTATATACCTGTAGAGGAGCTCTCCTGATGAAGGCTGCTGTATATTAGTTGTATATAGGTGTATTAGATGTATATAAAGGTGTGTATATACCTGTAGAGGAGCTCTCCTGATGAAGGCTGCTGTATATTAGTTGTATATAGGTGTATTAGATGTATATAAAGGTGTGTATATACCTGTAGAGGAGCTCTCCTGATGAAGGCTGCTGTATATTAGTTGTATATAGGTGTATATATAGATATAAAGGTGTGTATATACCTGTAGAGGAGCTCTCCTGATGAAGGCTGCTGTATATTAGTTGTATATAGGTGTATATATAGATATAAAGGTGTGTATATACCTGTAGAGGAGCTCTCCTGATGAAGGCAGCTGTATCCGCGACAACATGCGACACCAGCGTGGACGCCATGTTGGATCTATGACGAAGATCTGCAGCGACCAATCAGATGAGAGCAAGACGATGCGTTCAGGGACTCATGTAAAGATAGGTATTCAGATGTTGCATTTAGTGGTTTACATATTAAAAGGATTTCTCAGCTTTCTGTTGTTGCTCTCATGTTTATAAGACGGATGATTTTACTTTATTATTATTATTATTATGTTGCGTCACATTATCTTATCTCCGTTATTTTAAATATAATGCAAATAATATTTTTGTGTTTCACAAACTAGAGAGTGAAAAAGACAAAAATATGAATAAATAAGTGTCAGAGGATTAAAAACAAAATAAAGTGAAGTAAATAATTCAATATGAAAACATTTATTAATTCAGTGAGTCCAACAATAAATGAAGACAATGATCTCTGTTATCTTTGAGTTATAGTTTCTGCTTTTAAGCATTGAAATACAATAGTTCAATGCTTATTTCTTGTGTGTATAAGTATATATATATATATATACATACAGTATATATATATATACTGTATGTATATATACATATATATGTATGTATATATATAGTATATGTATACATATATACTGTATATATATATACAGTATATATATATACAGTATATGTATATACTATATATATACAGTATATATACATACATATATATATGTATGTATATATACAGTATATATATATACAGTATATATGTATACATATACTATATATATACATACATATATATATAAAGTATATATATATATATATACATATATATACAGTATATATATATACAGTATATATACTATATATATATATATATATAGTTTTATTTAGTAGGTATGTTTTGATATTACCGTTTTTCCAGCAGGGTTGGTGAACGCATCGTGACGCGTCAGTGTGATCACGTGACGTGTTGTTGACGGTAGAGGAGGAAAGATGGCGGTCCGCTGGAGCAGCGAGACGGTGGTGGTGGAGTTCAGAGATGCTCAGGTAGAAACACACCTGAAACCCCTAACTCCTAACTCCTGACTCCTAACTCCTAACTCCTAACTCCTGACTCCTAACTCCTAACTCCTGACTCCTAACTCCTAACTCCTGACTCCTAACTCCTAACTCCAAACTCCTGACTCCTAACTCCTAACTCCTGACTCCTAACTCCTAACTCCTGACTCCTAACTCCTAACTCCTAACCCCTAACCCCTAACCCTAACTCCTGACTCCTGACTCCTAACTCCTAACTCCTGACTCCTAACTCCTAACTCCTAACTCCTAACTCCTAACCCCTGACCCCTGACTCCTGACTCCTGACTCCTAAAGAATAGAGACTAAAGCCTCAGGAGGCGCTGCGTGCTCCTGTCGTCAGGTGTTCAGACCAGCTGCTGCTCTGTCTCTCTACATAGAGTTTACCTTTTAATGTCTTTAAAGGGACTCTATGAGAATGTGTTGTTAACAGCTTCACCTGTGTCCGTTAAGTCCACTAAAGTCAGCGTCCTGTTGCTGGCGCTTGTGCTCGCTCTACATAGACATGAAGGAGCATCACTCAACACAGTGAGGAGACACACGTCAGCTAAAAGCACAATATCACTCTATATTTCAGCTGCTTGGCAGTAATGTTAGCTGACCAGACCAAGGTCTCTCCATGAATCAATGCTGATCCTAGTGTTGGCTTTTCCCGCCTCAGCCTCCCGACCGCGGCCGGAGGGAACGGGGGAGACGCCGGAGTTTTGGTCGGAGACGATAACGTTTCTCTCTGTGGAGCCCCGTCACTTCACAAGACACGGGAAACCTCTGTTGGTCTGGAGGAGCTGCAGCAGTTATTTCTGCACAAACGTCCACTGAACATTCACTAGATATTCTCAGAGCTAAACTAACTCTTCTGCAGTGTGGAGTGAGCAGCATGCACGTGAGAGGTGGAGCGAGAGAGAGAGAAGGAGCGCGGTGTGTGAGTGAAGGCAGGCAGAGGAGCAGAGGAGCAGAGGAGCAGAGACTCCGGTCCTGGAGACCAAAGCTACGGTCTCCCCCGCGTCCTCCGACCACGGCCAACACTGTTTAACAGCTTCACTAGATACAACCAAGAGGTTTTGGTGCTTCACTGGAGTTTGTGTTGGAGTCTGAGTCTGAACAGCGGAGACACACGAGAGACCATGAGACACCGACCAGCAATGATTTATACCTGAACAAGTTACAAACAGAAACTTTAACTTCATGATAAATGTGATTTATATTTATGTTAGACAGAGAAAGGTTCAGTAACGTGGTAATTAGTAAATAATAGTAATAATCCACCATTAAAACTCCGTACTGTATTCATTCATGGAGCTCTCCAAGTCACTGCATGTTCTACAACACTGTCCGGCAAATATTTCAGAATAAAAGCCTCGTGTTAACAAATGAAGGGATTCTGTCCACAGAAAAAACGCCTGAGGGCTTTTATTTTGAAATGAAAGCAGGAAGTGTTGATTTAAAAATAAGTCTTTACCTTTTTTCATATCCATAACATATTCTACAGACAGACCTGTAGACTGTAGTGAGGTTGCTGGTATGATGATAATATACTGTCACTAGATCACCTTCACCGTCTGGAGCTGCTGTGAGACGCAGCTGAGACGCAGCTGAGACGCAGCTGAGACGCAGCTGAGACGCAGCTGCGTCAAAAATAGGCGAGACCTCTATTCTATAAAAGAGACGCAGCTGAGACTCGTCTCATGCGGGCGGTGTGGCTGCTCTAACCTGTTAACACGGACGCCCAAATAAAAACCAACAGGTAACGCAGCCGCCACGCTGCTGACGGGGGATGTGTGTCCACGCCGTTACCCAGGTAACACTGAGAGAGAGAGGACGGGGATTAAAGGGACACACAGGTGGAGGTCACCGTTCACACCTCTCCTTCCTCTCCTCACACTGTAACTCTGACAGGTTCAATCATCGATCAGCCGAGTTAATCCATTTAATGTTGATCAGTGAAGTTATTAAAGGAAGAGAACTAATCAATAACTGATCAGAGACTGATATTAGTTTCATACATCACACGTCTCTTCATCATCCTCATCATCATCATCATCCTCACTGAACTGTTTATGTTGTTATAAATAAAACTAATATCCAACGATATATCTCTGTTATATTGATCCCTATATATTATTAAATCTTCTTCTGTGGTTTCAGGCCACGGCGATGTCGGTGGACTGTCTGGGCTCCCAGGCTGTTCTGTCCGGGTAAGTCTGGATCACCTGAACGCACCACGGCTCCTCCACAAACTGAGTTCAGCTCCGTTCTACAATATAAACATAAATATATAAACATAAATATATAAACATAGAGAAAATATAAATAAGAAATATATATATAACGACAGTGGAAATAATAATGCTGAAAAATAGAATCTATGCAAATAATATAAATGCATGTATATATCTATATCTATAGATATAGATATATACAGCGGGTAAAATGAACACGTCACCATTTTTCTCAGTAAATATATTTCCAGAGGTGCTATTGACATGAAATTTTCACCAGATGTTGGTAACAACCCAAGTAATCCATACATACAAAGAAACCAAAACAAATTAATTCAGAAATTAAGTTATGTGTAATAATGTGAAATGACACAGGGAAAAAGTATTGAACACGCTTACTGATATTTATTTAATACTTTGTACAAAAGCCTTTGTTGGTAATGACAGCTTCAAGACGCCTCCTGTATGGAGAAACTAGTCGTATGCATTGCTCAGGTGTGATTTTGGTCCATTCTTCCACACAGACAGTCTCTGGGCCTCTTCTATGAACTCTGATCTTCAGTTCTTTCCATAGATTTTCAATTGGATTCAAGTCAGGTGATTGGCTAGGCCATTCTAGCAGCTTTATTTTCTTTCTCTGAAACCAATTGAGAGTTTCCTTGGCTGTGTGTTTGGGATCATTGTCTTGCTGAACTGTCCACCCTCGTTTCATCTTCATCATCCTGGTAGATGGCAGCAGATTTTTATCAAGAATGTCTCGGTACATTTTTCCATTCATCCTTCCTTCAGTTATGTGAAGTTTGCCAGGACCGTATGCTGAAAAGCATCCCCACACCATGATGTTCCCACCTCCAGACTTCACTGTTGGTATGGTGTTTTTAGGCTGATGTGCAGTGCCATTTGTCCTCCAAACATGGTGTGTATTATGGCATCCAAAGAGTTAATCTCATCTGACCAGACTATATTCTCCCAGTATTTCACAGGCTTGTCCAAATGTTGTGCAGCAAACTTTAAACGAGCTTCAACATGCTTTTTCTTCAGCAATGGAGTCTTGCGTGGTGAGCGTGCATACAGGCCATGGCGGTTGAGTGCATTACTTATTGATTTCTTTGAATCAATTGTACCTGCTAATTCCAGGTCTTTCTGAAGCTCTCCACAAGTGGTCCTTGGCTCTTGGACAACTCTTCTGATAATTATTTTCACTCCTCTGTCAGAAATCTTGCGAGGAGCACCTGGTCGTGGCCAGTTTATGGTGAAATGATGTTCTTTCCACATCCGGATTATGGCCCCAACAGTGCTCACTGGAACATTCAGAAGTTTAGAAATGCGTCTGTAGCCAATGCCATCAGTATGTTTTGCAACAATAAGGTTGCGAAGGTCTTGAGCGAGCTCTTTGCTTTTATCCATCATGAGATGTTTCTTGTGTGACACCTTGATCACGAGACACCTTTTTATAGGCCACCAGTTGGGACTGAACCAGCTGATATTAATTTGCACTGACAAGGGGCCGGATTGCTTTCTAAATACTGATAGATTTCAGCTGTTGTCTTGGCTTTCCATGCCTTTTTGCACCTCCCTTTCTTCATGTGTTCAATACTTTTTCCCTGTGTCATTTCACATTATTACACATAACTTAATTTCTGAATTAATTTGTTTTGGTTTCTTTGTATGTATGGATTACTTGGGTTGTTACCAACATCTGGTGAAAATTTCATGTCAATAGCACCTCTGGAAATATATTTACTGAGAAAAATGGTGACGTGTTCAATACTTATTTTACCCGCTGTACAGGACTGTCTCAGAAAATTAGAATATTGTGATAAAGTTCTTTATTTTCTGTAATGCAATTAAAAAAACAAAAATGTCATGCATTCTGGATTCATTACAAATCAACTGAAATATTGCAAGCCTTTTATTCTTTTAATATTGCTGATTATGGCTTACAGCTTAAGAAAACACAAATATCCTATCTCTAAATATTAGAATATTTCCTCAGACCAAGTAAAAAAAAAGATTGATAACAGTAAAACAAAATCAAACATTTGAAAATGTCCATTAATGCACTCAGTACTTGGTTGGGAATCCTTTTGCACGGATTACAGCATCAATGCGGCGTGGCATGGAGGCAATCAGCCTGTGGCATTGCTGAGGTGTTATGGATGCCCATGATGCTTCAATAGCGGCCTTTAGCTCATTTGCATTGTTGGGTCTGGTGTCTTTCAGCTTCCTCTTCACAATACCCCACAAATTCTCTATGGGGTTCAGGTCAGGGGAATTGGCAGGCCAATCGAGGACAGTAATGCCATGGGCAGTACACCAGTTACTGGTGGTTCTGGCACTGTGGGCAGGTGCCAGATCATGCTGGAAAATGAAATCCTCATCTCCATAGAGCTTTTCAGCAGACGGAAGCATGTAGTGCTCTAAAATCTCTTGGTACACAGCTGCATTTACTCTGGACTTGATGAAACACAGTGGACCAACACCAGCAGCTGACATGGCTCCCCAAACCATCACTGACTGTGGGAACTTCACACTGGATTTCAAGCAACTTGGATTTTGCTCCTCTCCAGCCTTTCTCCAGACTCTGGCGCCTTGACTTCCAAATGAAATACAACACTTGCTTTCGTCTGAAAAGAGGACTTTGGACCACTCTGCAACTGTCCGGTGCTTCTTTTCCATAGCCCAAGTCAGACGCTTCTTCCGTTGTCTTGAGTTCAGAAGTGGCTTGACCATGGGAATACGGCTATTGTAGCCCATTTCCCGGACACGTCTGTGAACAGTGGCTTTTGATACCTGGACTCCAGCTTCAGTCCACTGTCTTTGAAGCTCCCCCAAATTCTGGAAGCGACTCTTCTTCACAATGCTGTTAAGGCTGCGGTCATCTCTCTTGGTTGTGCAGCGTTTCCTGCCACATTTCCCCCTTCCAACAGACTTTTTGTGGATGTGCTTTGACACTGCACTCTGTGAACAGCTTGCTCTTTGAGAAATTTCTTTTTGTGTCTTACCCTCCTGATGGAGGGTGTCAATGATGGTCCTCTGGACAGCAGTCAGATCAGCAGTCTTCCCCATACTTGTGATTTAGTTTACTGAACCAAGCTGAGTGTTTTTCAAGGCTCAGGAAACCCTTGCAGGTGTTTCGAGTTAATTAGACGATTCAAGTGATTAGTTGAATACCCTACTAGTATACTTTTTCATGATATTCTAATATTTAGGGATAGGATATTTGTGTTTTCTTAAGCTGTAAGCCATAATCAGCAATATTAAAAGAATAAAAGGCTTGCAATATTTCAGTTGATTTGTAATGAATCCAGAATGCATGACATTTTTGTTTTTTTAATTGCATTACAGAAAATAAAGAACTTTATCACAATATTCTAATTTTCTGAGACAGTCCTGTATATAAAGATCTGCTGAGTCTGAACACACACAGAGGGAGCTACTATTAGATACATAAATACATACATACATACATATATACATACATACATACATACATACATACATATATACATACATATATACATACATACATATATACATACATACATATATACATACATACATATATACATACATATATACATACATACATATATACATATATACATACATACATACATACATATATACATATATATATACATACATACATACATATATACATATATACATATATATATATACATACATACATACATACATATATACATATATCAATATATCAATGTATAGATATCTATATCTATACATAGATATATCTATATATAGATAGATATATCTATATATATCTATCTATATATAGATAGATATATATAGATATATGTCTATATATAGACATATATCTATATAGATAGATATATATAGATATATGTCTATATATAGACATATATCTATATATATATATCTATATATCTATATAGACATATATATCTATATATATACATATCCAATGTAATGAACGTGTAGTTTTCTAGTCTAGATGAGGGTATAATCTATTTACGTCATGTTGTTGTTGTTGTTGTTGTTGTTGACGTCTTATTGTCAATAAAGTAGAATAAATAAATGTTTGTCAGTTGGATCAGTTTGTAGTAAATGTTTGTACCGTCATCACACGGAACTGACATGGGATGGTGTTTCATGAGGAACACTAAACGGCGTTGCACGTCATCAGTCAGGGTGTCTGGTTAGTGGTCAGTCAGGGCGTCTGGTTAGTGGTCAGTCAGGGCGTCTGGTTAGTCATCAGTCAGAGCGTCTGGTTAGTGGTCAGTCAGGGCGTCTGGTTAGTCATCAGTCAGAGCGTCTGGTTAGTGGTCAGTCAGGGTGTCTGGTTAGTGGTCAGTCAGAGCGTCTGGTTAGTGGTCAGTCAGAGCGTCTGGTTAGTGGTCAGTCAGGGCGTCTGGTTAGTCATCAGTCAGAGCGTCTGGTTAGTGGTCAGTCAGGGCGTCTGGTTAGTCATCAGTCAGAGCGTCTGGTTAGTGGTCAGTCAGGGCGTCTGGTTAGTCATCAGTCAGGGTGTCTGGTTAGTGGTCAGTCAGAGCGTCTGGTTAGTGGTCAGTCAGAGCGTCTGGTTAGTGGTCAGTCAGGGCGTCTGGTTAGTCATCAGTCAGAGCGTCTGGTTAGTGGTCAGTCAGGGCGTCTGGTTAGTGGTCAGTCAGAGCGTCTGGTTAGTGGTCAGTCAGGGCGTCTGGTTAGTCATCAGTCAGAGCGTCTGGTTAGTGGTCAGTCAGGGCGTCTGGTTAGTGGTCAGTCAGGGCGTCTGGTTAGTGGTCAGTCAGAGCGTCTGGTTAGTCATCAGTCAGGGCGTCTGGTTAGTGGTCAGTCAGAGCGTCTGGTTAGTCATCAGTCAGGGCGTCTGGTTAGTGGTCAGTCAGGGCGTCTGGTTAGTGGTCAGTCAGAGCGTCTGGTTAGTGGTCAGTCAGGGCGTCTGGTTAGTGGTCAGTCAGAGCGTCTGGTTAGTCATCAGTCAGGGCGTCTGGTTAGTCATCAGTCAGGGCGTCTGGTTAGTCATCAGTCAGGGCGTCTGGTTAGTGGTCAGTCAGAGCGTCTGGTTAGTCATCAGTCAGAGCGTCTGGTTAGTCATCAGTCAGGGCGTCTGGTTAGTCATCAGTCAGGGCGTCTGGTTAGTCATCAGTCAGGGCGTCTGGTTAGTCATCAGTCAGGGCATCTGGTTAGTCATCAGTCAGGGCGTCTGGTTAGTGGTCAGTCAGAGCGTCTGGTTAGTCATCAGTCAGAGCGTCTGGTTAGTCATCAGTCAGGGCGTCTGGTTAGTCATCAGTCAGGGCGTCTGGTTAGTGGTCAGTCAGAGCGTCTGGTTAGTGGTCAGTCAGAGCGTCTGGTTAGTGGTCAGTCAGAGCGTCTGGTTAGTCGTCATGGATGCAGCTCGCTGTTGGAGGGTTTATAACTCACTTCCTGTCCCCAGTGGTTGGTTTGGAATGTCTCTTCATATGGCGGACGCTCCACGCCAGCGCTCAGAGTCAGAGTGTGAATGTGTCCCTCAGTCCTGTCCTGTTAACCCTTCCAACACGTCCTCGTTCACAGCAGTGATGATGTGATTTCAGGCGGCGTTTCCTGTACATGGTGAACCTGGAGGCTCCGTCGGAACCGCCGCGCAAGATTGGGCGCCAGAGTAAATGGGACGTGGGGACGGTCCAGTGGAACCCTCACAGGTCCGAGTCCCACGTCTTCGCTGCCTCGGTGAGTTCAGGACGAAGACAAACACGACATGAAGACACTCCTGAGATCAGTTCACTGAGTGTCTCTGAGTGTCTCTGAGTGTCTCTGAGTTTCTCTGTGTGTCTCTGTGTGTCTCTGTGTGTCTCTGAGTTTCTCTGTGTGTCTCTGTGTGTCTCTGTGTGTTTCTGAGTGTCTCTGTGTGTCTCTGTGTGTCTCTGTGTGTCTCTGTGTGTCTCTGAGTGTCTCTGTGTGTCTCTGTGTGTCTCTGAGTTTCTCTGTGTGTCTCTGTGTGTCTCTGTGTGTCTCTGAGTGTCTCTGAGTTTCTCTGTGTGTCTCTGTGTGTCTCTGTGTGTCTCTGAGTGTCTCTGAGTGTCTCTGTGTGTCTCTGTGTGTCTCTGAGTTTCTCTGTGTGTCTCTGAGTGTCTCTGTGTCTTCTCCAGAGTAACCAGCGAGTGGACCTGTACTCCTGGAGGGACGGAGGAGGAGATGTCCACACCTCCCTGCAGGGACACACCCGGGTCATCAGGTAACAACACACTCTCTGTGGTGCGTTCAATGACTCTCTGTGGTGCGTTCAATGACTCTCTGTGGTGCGTTCAATGACTCTCTGTGGTGTGTTCAATGACTCTGTGGTGCGTTCAAAGACTCTCTGTGGTGCGTTCAATGACTCTCTGGTGCGTTCAATGACTCTGTAGTGCGTTCATGTCCTCAGTGATCTGGACTGGTCCTGGTTTGAACCGGAGTTCTTGGTCACCAGTTCTGTGGACACCTACATCTACATCTGGGACACCAGGTCAGAGGACTAATGACGTTATTACTATCATTATTATTATTATTATTATTATTATTATTGTTATTATTATCATTATTATTATTATTATTATTATTATTATTGTTATTATTATTATTATCATTATTATTATTATTATTATTATTATTATCATTATTATTATTATTATCATTATTATTATTACTATCATTATTATTATTATTACTATC
>CAKALS010000027.1:1653920-1658920 GCA_916701275.1 Sebastes miniatus
TGTCTCTCTGTCTCTCCGTCTCTCTGTCTGTCTCTCTCCGTCTCTCTGTCTCTCCGTCTCTCTGTCTGTCTCTCTCTGTCTCTCCGTCTCTCTGTCTCTCTGCGTCTCTCTGTCTCTCCCTCTCTCTCTCTGTCTCTCCGTCTCTCCGTCTCTCTGTCTGTCTCTCTCCGTCTCTCCGTCTCTCTGTCTCTCCGTCTCTCTGTCTCTCCCTCTCTCTCTCTGTCTCTCCGTCTCTCCGTCTCTCTGTCTGTCTCTCTCCGTCTCTCCGTCTCTCCGTCTCTCTGTCTCTCCGTCTCTCTGTCTCTCCGTCTCTCCGTCTCTCTCTCTGTCTCTCTCTGTCTCTCCGTCTCTCCATCTCTCTCTGTCTCTCTCTGTCTCTCCGTCTCTCTGTCTCTCCGTCTCTCCGTCTCTCTCTCTGTCTCTCTCTGTCTCTCCGTCTCTCCATCTCTCTCTGTCTCTCTCTGTCTCTCCGTCTCTCTGTCTCGGTTCCAGCCGGGGCGTCTCAGGTGAAGTGGAACAGGAAGAACCAGAACCTGCTGGCGTCCAGTCACGACGGAGACGTCCGTATCTGGGACAAGAGGGTGAGTTAGTTTGTGTGCAGCTCAGGCTGAGCAGAGCGCCGCGTGACGGATCAGTGGCGTCTAACGTCTCTGTGTCTCTCTCTCTCTAACAGAAGCCCAACACGGCAGCGGAGTACGTGGCGGCTCACCTGTCCAAGATCCACGGCCTCGACTGGCACCCGGACAACGAGTTCATCCTCGCCACGTCCAGCCAGGACAACTCCGTGAGGGTGAGGAAAACAAACGCACCCTCAGGTCATTAAAACTGAGTCAGAGGTGAAAGGTCAGACCGGGCTGCTACGACCTCTAACCGGGCTGCTACGACCTCTGACCGAGCTGCTACGACCTCTGACCTCTGACCGGGCTGCTATGACCTCTGACCAGGCTGCTACGACCTCTAACCGGGCTGCTACGACCTCTGACCGAGCTGCTACGACCTCTGACCTCTGACCGGGCTGCTACGACCTCTAACCTCTGACCGGGCTGCTACGACCTCTGACCTCTGACCGGGCTGATACGACCTCTGACCGGGCTGCTATGACCTCTGACCTCTGACCGAGCTGATACGACCTCTGACCTCTGACCGGGCTGCTACGACCTCTGACCGGGCTGCTACGACCTCTGACCGGGCTGCTACGACCTCTGACCGAGCTGCTACGACCTCTGACCGGGCTGATAAGACCTCTGACCGAGCTGCTACGACCTCTGACCGGGCTGATACGACATCTGACCGGGCTGATAAGACCTCTGACCGAGCTGCTACGACCTCTGACCGGGCTGATACGACATCTGACCGGGCTGCTACGACCTCTGACCGGGCTGATACGACCTCTGACCGGGCTGATAAGACCTCTGACCGGGCTGATACGACATCTGACCGGGCTGCTACGACCTCTGACCGGGCTGATAAGACCTCTGACCGGGCTGATAAGACCTCTGACCGAGCTGCTACGACCTCTGACCGGGCTGATAAGACCTCTGACCGGGTTGCTACGACCTCTGACCGAGCTGCTACGACCTCTGACCGAGCTGCTACGACCTCTGACCTCTGAGAGGTCACTTCCTGTTCACACCTGTTGTCTCTCTTGTTGCGTGTTCAGTTCTGGGATTACCGACAGCCCAGGAAGTACCTGAACATCCTGTCCTGTCAGGTTCCGGTGTGGAAGGCCCGGTACACGGTGAGTACCAACCACAACATCAAACTTCCCACAAGGAAAAGGGAGCATGAAGGCAACACAAGCTGACATACATGTTCTTCTTCTTCTATTCTATATATAACCGATCAGAACAGAATCCTTCACCAGATGTTGTATTAACATGTTAAATAGTTATTAATGTCATGAAATGATTCAAACTCTCATTTAGCGGGAGATGTGCTCCGTCCCCTCAGTGAAATATGTGAAGACTAAACTCTATAACATCTGTTAGTAAAGAGCTGAGAGCATCAAACACCATTCACACATTCACACATTCACACATACACACATTCACACATTCACACATACACACATACACACATTCACACATTCACACATTCACACATTCACACATTCACACATACACACATACACACATTCACACATACACACATTCACACATTCACACATTCACACATACACACATTCACACATTCACACATACACACATTCACACATTCACACATTCACACATTCACACATTCACACATACACACATACACACATTCACACATTCACACATTCACACATTCACACATTCACACATACACACATTCACACATTCACACATACACACATTCACACATACACACATTCACACATTCACACATTCACACATACAGTATCTGAAAGATATCACCACGTTATCAGTGACATAAGTGAGACTACATCAGATATATATATATATATATATATGTGTTGTGTGTCTGCAGCCGTTCTCCAACGGTCTGGTCACGGTGATGGTTCCTCAGCTGAGGAGAGAGAACAGTCTGCTGCTGTGGAGCACACTGGACCTCAACAGTCCCGTCCACGCCTTCGTGGGACACGACGACGTGGTGCTGGAGTTCCAGTGGAGGCCGCAGAAAGAAGGTGACCAATCACACGCTCACACACACTCTGATGGAGCTACGCTAGCAGTTCCCCTCTGCTTCCAGTCTTTATGCTAAGCTAGGCTTTAAGAGTCTTTAACATGTTATTTAGAATATTTCAATAAGAAATGTAACATGAAGACTTCATTTCTTGTTTTAATATCTACTGAGCTGCCGTTCTGTTCTTATAAAGTATTGATCAGATGTGATCATGTATTGATCTCTATCTGCTCTCCAGGCTCTAAGGACTACCAGCTGGTCACCTGGTCCAGAGATCAGACTCTGAGGATCTGGAGGGTGGATCCTCAGCTGCAGAAGGTCAGTGTGCAGCGTTACCACGGTAACTGACCAGAGTTTAAGTTACCACGGTAACTGAACCAGAGTTTAAGTTACCACGGTAACTGACCAGAGTTTAAGTTACCACGGTAACTGACCAGAGTTTAAACAGCTCTCTTCCTGGAACTGAAACTCAGAGTTTCACTGATCTCAGGATGAACTAACTCACTGATCCTGCTGTCTCTTCTTGTTGTTGTTGTGGCGGTGATGGTGGCGGTGGCGGTGATGGTGACGGCGGTGGTGCAGCTGTGCGTCAGTGACGTGGTGGAGGAGCTGTTGGAGGGGATGTCTCTCACCGTGGAGTCGGAGAAGTCTCTGTCATCTCAGGAGCCTGACAGTCAGCACGCCGCCGGCCTCGCTGACAATCTAACGGGTGAGAAACTAATAATGATCTGATCTGACAGCTGATCATCAATAACTAGTTTATTAATAACTAGTTTATTAATAACTAGATCATCAATAACTAGTTTAGTAATAACTAGATCATCAATAACTAGTTTATTAATAACTAAATCATCAATAACTAGATCATCAATAACTAGTTTATTAATAACTAGATCATCAGTAACTAGTTTATTAATAACTAGATCATCAATAACTAGTTATTAATAACTAGATCATCAATAACTAGTTTATTAATAACTAGATCATCAGTAACTAGTTTATTAATAACTAGATCATCAATAACTAGTTTATTAATAACTAGATCATCAGTAACTAGTTTATTAATAACTAGATCCTCAGTAACTAGTTTATTAATAACTAGATCCTCAGTAACTAGTTTATTAATAACTAGATCATCAATAACTAGTTTATTAATAACTAGATCATCAGTAACTAGTTTATTAATAACTAGATCATCAATAACTAGTTTATTAATAACTAGATCATCAGTAACTAGTTTATTAATAACTAGATCCTCAGTAACTAGTTTATTAATAACTAGATCATCAATAACTAGATCATCAGTAACTAGTTTATTAATAACTAGATAATCAATAACTAGTTTATTAATAACTAGATCCTCAATAACTAGTTTATTAATAACTAGATCATCAATAACTAGATCATCAGTAACTAGTTTATTAATAACTAGATAATCAATAACTAGTTTATTAATAACTAGATCCTCAATAACTAGTTTATTAATAACTAGATCATCAATAACTAGATCATCAGTAACTAGTTTATTAATAACTAGATAATCAATAACTAGTTTATTAATAACTAGATCCTCAGTAACTAGTTTATTAATAACTAGATAATCAATAACTAGTTTATTAATAACTAGATAATCAATAACTAGTTTATTAATAACTAGATCATCAATAACTAGTTTATTAATAACTAGATAATCAATAACTAGTTTATTAATAACTAGATCATAAATAACTAGTTTATTAATAACTAGATCCTCAGTAACTAGTTTATTAATAACTAGATCATCAATAACTAGATCATCAATAACTAGTTTATTAATAACTAGATCATCAATAACTAGATCATCAATAACTAGTTTATTAATAACTAGATCATCAATAACTAGTTTATTAATAACTAGATCATCAATAACTAGATCATCAATAACTAGATCATCAATAACTAGATCATAAATAACTAGTTTATTAATAACTAGATCATCAATAACTAGTTTATTAATAACTAGGAAACATTAATAATCAGCCTTCACCTGTCATGTCTCCGTCCTGTCGTCCCTCCGTCCTGTCGTCCCTCTGACCTGTCGTCCCTCCGACCTGTCGTCCCTCCGTCCTGTCGTCCCTCTGACCTGTCGTCCCTCTGTCCTGTCGTCCCTCCGACCTGTCGTCCCTCCGACCTGTCGTCCCTCCGTCCTGTCGTCCCTCCGACCTGTCGTCCCTCCGACCTGTCGTCCCTCCGACCTGTCGTCCCTCCGTCCTGTCGTCCCTCCGTCCTGTCGTCCCTCCGACCTGTCGTCCCTCCGACCTGTCGTCCCTCCGTCCTGTCGTCCCTCCGTCCTGTCGTCCCTCCGACCTGTCGTCCCTCCGACCTGTCGTCCCTCT
>CAKALS010000027.1:1663354-1700843 GCA_916701275.1 Sebastes miniatus
TCTCCTCCAATCAGAAGCTCCCAATCTCTGCCTCCCGCCGCTGGTCTGTCCAAACCCTCCGTGATTGGCCGGTACTGATCTCTGTCCATCCCTCTTTCCTCTCACCTGTCCCTCCGTCGCTCCTCCTCTCCTCACGCCACGTCACGCCGGCCATGGTTTTAACGCTGTTTTCTTGCATGTCTCTGATTGGCTGAGTCCTCCGCACTAACGCTGACTGAGACACTGAGCTAGCAGCGAACTGACGTCATGTTAAAGAAGCTTTACTTAGCTCCATCCTGTAGCAGTTACTGTTAGCTTAGCTCCATCCTGTAGCAGCTACTGTTAGCTTAGCTCCATCCTGTAGCAGCTACTGTTAGCTTAGCTCCATCCTGTAGCAGCTACTGTTAGCTTAGCTCCATCCTGTAGCAGTTACTGTTAGCTTAGCTCCATCCTGTAGCATTTACTGTTAGCTTAGCTCCATCCTGTAGCATTTACTGTTAGCTTAGCTCCATCCTGTAGCAGTTACTGTTAGCTTAGCTCCATCCTGTAGCATTTACTGTTAGCTTAGCTCCATCCTGTAGCAGCTACTGTTAGCTTAGCTCCATCCTGTAGCAGCTACTGTTAGCTTAGCTCCATCCTGTAGCAGTTACTGTTAGCTTAGCTCCATCCTGTAGCAGTTACTGTTAGCTTAGCTCCATCCTGTAGCATTTACTGTTAGCTTAGCTCCATCCTGTAGCAGCTACTGTTAGCTTAGCTCCATCCTGTAGCATTTACTGTTAGCTTAGCTCCATCCTGTAGCATTTACTGTTAGCTTAGCTCCATCCTGTAGCATTTACTGTTAGCTTAGCTCCATCCTGTAGCAGCTACTGTTAGCTTAGCTCCATCCTGTAGCATTTACTGTTAGCTTAGCTCCATCCTGTAGCAGTTACTGTTAGCTTAGCTCCATCCTGTAGCATTTACTGTTAGCTTAGCTCCATCCTGTAGCAGTTACTGTTAGCTTAGCTCCATCCTGTAGCAGTTACTGTTAGCTTAGCTCCATCCTGTAGCAGTTACTGTTAGCTTAGCTCCATCCTGTAGCAGCTACTGTTAGCTTAGCTCCATCCTGTAGCAGTTACTGTTAGCTTAGCTCCATCCTGTAGCATTTAGCAGGGTGACTAGCTGCTACTGTTAGCTTAGCTCCATCCTGTAGCATTTAGCAGGGTGACTAGCAGCTTTTAATGTTCACTAACGTGTTTAACGACAGCAGGTGAGTTTCATGGTTCTTTTCATTGATTTTTAACACCATTTGGAGGTAATTTGGCAGTTCAGGCTCCACATCAGTTCAGTTCAGGCTCCACATCAGTTCAGGCTCCACATCAGTTCAGTTCAGGCTCCACATCAGTCTGTTAATAAGCTGAAGACTAACCAGCGTTCACACTGCGAGTTCTCACTGATATACACTTCAGGTTTAAAGCTCCAGGCAGCCGGTCGTCACACTCGTCTCCTCGTCTTCATCACTAGTTTAAAGTTACCATGTTTAACCATCAGAACATCCGAACAACAGACGCCGTCGTACCGCCGTTTGGACACGACGGGAAATTTGCTTCAAAGCTCGGCGCTCCTCCTGGAGATTTGTTTCATGGTCGCGTCTAGAAGGTAACCCGCAAATTGCGAAATTTGATCTGAGATCTGCAAAAACTGGTGAGACCAGAGAGACCAGAGAGACCAGAGAGACCAGAGAGACCAGAGAGACCAGAGACCAGAGACCAGAGAGACCAGAGAGACCAGAGACCAGAGACCAGAGAGACCACAGAGACCAGAGACCAGACAGACAAGAGAGACCAGAGAGACCAGAGACCAGAGAAAAGATATATATATATATATATATATTATATATTATATATATATTATATATATATATATATTCAGGATGTCATGGACCCTGATGGGTTTGTGAAGTGGACATTTTGTCCCAGACATAACGGTCCAACTCCGTCCTGAGGTCCCAGATCTACATCGGATGAATGAACATGATGTCGGCGTCTCGCAGTGTGAACCATCTCTCTCAGTAATCTGTCATCCAGACCACTTTTAATCAGGTGGTCTTTGTCTCCTCTCGGCCTGCTGTCTGTCTGTCTGTCTGTCTGTCTGTCTGTCTGTCTGTCTGTCTGTCTGTCTGTCTGTCTGTCTGTCAGAAATCCCGCCGGTTTAAGACGAAGCGAGAGGGGACGGACTACGGGAACCGTCCCATCAAACTGGCCGGTAAAGTGATCATCCAGGACATCTCGTGTCTTCTGCCCGTCCACAAAGCTCTGGGAGAGAGCTACATGTGAGACACCAACACTCCTTCACTCTGTCATCTATTAATCAGGCCTGTCAATCCACTAAGATCTTAAATCATGATTAATCTGTCATCTATTAATCAGGCCTGTCAATCCACTAACATCTTAAATCCTGATTAATCTGTCATCTATTAATCAGGCCTGTCAATCCACTAACATCTTAAATCCTGATTAATCTGTCATCTATTAATCAGGCCTGTCAATCCATTAAGATATTAAATCATGATTAATGAGTGGACTAATATATATGTATATATTTATTATTGTAAATCAATTAACAACACAAAACAATGATCCACAACAACTAAACCGTACCCTCCAAAATAAAATACTAAACCTTACCCTCCAAAATAAAACACTAAACCTTACCCTCCAAAATAAAATACTAAACCTTACCCTCCAAAATAAAATACTAAAACTAACCCTCCAAAATAAAACACTAAACCTTACCCTCCAAAATAAAACACTAAACCTTACCCTCCAAAATAAAACACTAAACCTTACCCTCCAAAATAAAGCACTAAACCTTACCCTCCAAAATAAAGCACTACACCTTACCCTCCAAAATAAAGCACTAAACCTTACCCTCCAAAAAGCACTAAACCTTACCCTCCAAAATAAAATACTAAACCTTACCCTCCAAAATAAAACACTAAACCTTACCCTCCAAAATAAAATACTAAAACTAACCCTCCAAAATAAAATACTAAACCTTACCCTCCAAAATAAAACACTAAACCGTACCCTCCAAAATAAAACACTAAACCTTACCCTCCAAAATAAAACACTAAACCTTACCCTCCAAAATAAAACACAAATTCTTACCCTCAAAATAAAACACTAAACCTTACCCTCCAAAATAAAACACAAATTCTTACCCTCAAAATAAAACACTAAACCTTACCCTCCAAAATAAAATACTAAACCTTACCCTCCAAAATAAAACACTAAACCTTACCCTCCAAAATAAAATACTAAAACTAACCCTCCAAAATGAAATACTAAAACTTCCCCCCAAAATAAAATACTAAAACTTATGCTCCAAAATAAAATACTAAAACTTACCCTCCAAAATAAATTACTAAAACTTACCCTCCAAAATAAAATACCAACCTTACGCTCCAAAATAAAATACTGAAACTTACCCTCCAAAATAAAATACTAAAAAATTTGCTCAGTGCATTTATGAGTGAAGTCATTGTGTGTATATATATATATATACATATATATGTATATATATATATATATACATATGTACTGTATGTATATATATATATATATATATATATATATATAGTATTTCTATGTATTTAAGTTAACAGATGTTAACAGATGTTTTGTGTCCGCTCAGTCTGAACATGAACGACATCCAGGAAACGTGTCAGAAGAACGCAGCGGCGTCGCTCACAGTCGGACGCAGAGACGTGGCGAAGGTAAACATTTAATTTGATATATATTATATATCATTTTATTTAATTTCTTTAATATAAATAGATTAAAGTCAAACATTCAGCCGCCGTCTGAATGTTGTTGCTCCTGAGGTCATGTTCTACGGTACCGCCCTCAGTCTGTAGGGGCTTGGCTTTGCGACCGGAGGGTCGCCGGTTCAAGTCCCCGCACAGACCAAGTACGGACGACACTGCTGGGGTGCCGTTGAGCAAGGAGATCATCCATCGGTCATGGATCATGTATGTGTGTGTGTGTGTGTGTGTGTTGTGTAGGTGTGGGCCCTGGCGTCTGCAGCCACCAGTCAGGACCTGAGTCCAGACTCGGACCCGGACTCAGAGACCCCCTGGGCCAGACACCCGTTTGGACGCCACCTGCTGGAGACGCTGTGAGTTTATTGACGGAGAGAGAAACGCTCCTCCTCTCGCTGTGACATCACTCGTTATCTGGACCATGTTTGGCTCCCTCGCTGTCCGTTAGGATGAAACGTGTCAACGTCACAGCGTGATGCTGGATGTGTGTGTGTGTGTGTGTGTGTGTGTGTGTGTGTGTGTGTGTGTGTGTGTGTGTGTGTGTGTGTGTGTGTGTGTGTGTGTGTGTGTGTGTGTGTGTGTGTGTGTGTGTGTGTGTGTGTGTGTGTGTGTGTGTGTGTGTGTGTGTGTGTGTGTGTGTGTGTGTGTGTGTGTGTGTGTGTGTGTGTGTGTGTGTCAGGTTGGATCACTACAGTCAGATGAGTGACGTTCAGACGCTCGCCATGCTGTGCAGCGTGTTCAGAGCTCAGGCTCCGCCTCCAGACTGCTACTCTCTGTATGGACACCACCCGTCACGCTCCGCCATGTTCCCAGCACACCACTCACGATACGTAAGTCACCGTGACTACAGGACTACAGGTTAGCCTAGCTTAGCACAAAGACTGGAAACAGAGGGAAAGTGTTAGCCTAGCTTAGCATAAAGACTGGAAGCAGGGGGAAACTGTTAGCCTAGCTTAGCATAAAGACTGGAAACAGAGGGAAAGTGTTAGCCTAGCTTAGCATAAAGACTGGAAACAGAGGGAAACTGTTAGCCTAGCTTAGCATAAAGACTGGAAGCAGAGGGAAACTGTTAGCCTAGCTTAGCATAAAGACTGGAAACAGAGGGAAAGTGTTAGCCTAGCTTAGCATAAAGACTGGAAACAGAGGGAAACTGTTAGCCTAGCTTAGCATAAAGACTGGAAGCAGAGGGAAACTGTTAGCCTAGCTTAGCATAAAGACTGGAAGCAGAGGGAAAGTGTTAGCCTAGCTTAGCATAAAGACTGGAAGCAGAGGGAAACTGTTAGCTTAGCTTAGCATAAAGACTGGAAGCAGGGGGAAACTGTTAGCCTAGCTTAGCATAAAGACTGGAAGCAGAGGGAAAGTGTTAGCCTAGCTTAGCATAAAGACTGGAAACAGAGGGAAACTGTTAGCCTAGCTTAGCATAAAGACTGGAAGCAGAGGGAAACTGTTAGCCTAGCTTAGCATAAAGACTGGAAGCAGAGGGAAACTGTTAGCCTAGCTTAGCATAAAGACTGGAAGCAGAGGGAAAGTGTTAGCCTAGCTTAGCATAAAGACTGGAAACAGAGGGAAACTGTTAGCTTAGCTTAGCATAAAGACTGGAAGCAGAGGGAAACTGTTAGCCTAGCTTAGCATAAAGACTGGAAGCAGAGGGAAAGTGTTAGCCTAGCTTAGCATAAAGACTGGAAACAGAGGGAAACTGTTAGCTTAGCTTAGCATAAAGACTGGAAGCAGAGGGAAAGTGTTAGCCTAGCTTAGCATAAAGACTGGAAACAGAGGGAAACTGTTAGCTTAGCTTAGCATAAAGACTGGAAGCAGGGGGAAACTGTTAGCCTAGCTTAGCATAAAGACTGGAAGCAGAGGGGAACTGTTAGCTTAGCCTTATGTTATTTGATGGCGTCTGGAATCAGCCACAGGAAGTGATGTAATGATGATGTGTGTGTTGCGGTCTCAGCCCAGCTACACGTCCAGCTCCGTGACCTCGGGCTCGTGCTCCAGCACGTCTGACTCCATCACCACCACCACCTGGAACACAGGTGAGTCAACGCCACGGCGCCGCTCGCAGGCCGACATCACTGGAGTCCTACCGCCCAATCGGACGCTTCTATTCTTGTTTCCAGGTCGAGAGTGTGAGCACGCCAACCCCTGGGGGGAATCCTCTCCTGACGACTATCGCCACGGCAACCAGGGTTACACCGATCCCCGGGAGCGAGAGCGAGAGCAGCACGACATGAACAAGAGGTGACGGAGCTTTAAAGAGGAGACGGTGGGAGGACTGGTGTGTGACCGCTTTGTGATGTCACTGTGATGTCATTTCCTGTCCCCGCAGACTGCTGGACCCCGCCAACACGCTGCAGTTCGACGACTTCAAGAAGTGTTACGGTGAGATCCTGTACCGCTGGGGTCTGAGGGACAAGAGAGCCGACGTGCTCAAGTTCGCCTCGTGTCCTCCTGAACCTCACAAAGGCATCGGTACGTTCTCCTGCTCGCCGCCGCGACAACGACCTTCAGACTATTACTAAACTATCAAACGCTAACGCTGTGCTGATGCTAACGCCGTGCTGATGCTAACGCCCTGCTGATGCTAACGCCCTGCTGATGCTAACGCCGCCGTGCTGATGCTAACGCCGTGCTGATGCTAACGCTGTGCTGATGCTAATCAGGTCTGCTGATGCTAACGCCGTGCTGATGCTAACGCCGCCGTGCTGATGCTAACGCCGTGCTGATGCTAATGCCGTGCTGATGCTAATCAGGTCTGCTGATGCTAACGCCGTGCTGATGCTAACGCCGCCGTGCTGATGCTAACGCCCTGCTGATGCTAACGCCGTGCTGATGCTAACGCCGCCGTGCTGATGCTAACGCCGTGCTGATGCTAACGCTGTGCTGATGCTAATGCCGTGCTGATGCTAATCAGGTCTGCTGATGCTAACGCCCTGCTGATGCTAACGCCGTGCTGATGCTAACGCCGTGCTGATGCTAACGCCCTGCTGATGCTAACGCCGTGCTGATGCTAACGCCGTGCTGATGCTAACGCCGTGCTGATGCTAACGCCGTGCTGATGCTAATCAGGTCTGCTAATGCTAATCAGGTCTGCTGATGCTAACGCCGTGCTGATGCTAACGCTGTGCTGATGCTAACGCCCTGCTGATGCTAACGCCGTGCTGATGCTAATCAGGTCTGCTGATGCTAACGCCCTGCTGATGCTAACGCCGTGCTGATGCTAATCAGGTCTGCTGATGCTAACGCCGTGCTGATGCTAATCAGGTCTGCTAATGCTAATCAGGTCTGCTGATGCTAACGCCGTGCTGATGCTAACGCCGTGCTGATGCTAACGCCCTGCTGATGCTAATGCCGTGCTAATGCTAATCAGGTCTGCTGATGCTAATGCCGTGCTGATGCTAACGCCGTGCTGATGCTAACGCCGTGCTGATGCTAACGCCGTGCTGATGCTAATGCCGTGCTGATGCTAACGCCGTGCTGATGCTAACGCCGTGCTGATGCTAACGCCATGCTGATGCTAATGCCGTGCTGATGCTAACGCTGTGCCGTCTCTCTGCAGAGTTCGGCGTGTACTGCTGTCACTGTCGCAGTCAGGCTCGCGGTACTCAGTGCGCCGTCTGTAAGCGTCTGACCTTCCAGTGCGCCATCTGTCACGTGGCCGTCCGAGGCTCCTCCAACTTCTGCCTGAGCTGTGGACACGGAGGACACACCAGTCACATGATGGACTGGTTCCGCCGCCAGGACGAGTGTCCGGCTGGCTGTGGCTGCCACTGTCTGCTGCAGAGCACCTTCTGATACGACGCTGACACCGACGCCGACCTCCAGAGAGGACTTGATGGTAACGAGGACGTTGACAGCGGTCCGTCCATGAGGATGAATCCTCCTGACCCTCAGGACTGAACCAGAACCACCAGGAGCGCCACCCTCAGCTCCGAAACGTCAACGCTACCACCTGTAACCTTTGTCTCTCAGACAGGAAGTGTGTCCTTCTCCACGCAGCTGCACCGCTGACCGCTGATCTCTGACCTGTTATGACGGCGTCGTTATGACGGCGTCGTTATGATGTTATGACGGCGTCGTTATGATGTTATGACGGCGTCGTTATGATGTTATGACGTCGTCGTTATGATGTTATGACGGCGTCATGATGTTATGACGTCATCGTTATGATGTTATGACGTCGTCGTTATGATGTTATGACGTCGTCGTTATGATGCGTTATGATGTTATGACGGCGTCGTTATGATGTTATGACGTCGTCGTTATGATGTTGTGACGGCGTCGTTATGATGTTATGACGGCGTCGTTATGATGTTATGACGGCGTTATGACGTCGTCGTTATGATGTTATGACGGCGTCGTTATGATGTTATGACGGCGTCGTTATGATGTTATGACGGCGTTGGTTGAGACGTCTATGTAGCATACTGTCACTTGATATTCACGGTGGCCTGAACAGGACTCACTACTGGATCCAGACCAGACCAGATCACTGGACTGATCCAGACCAGACCAGATCAGTGGACTGATCCAGACCAGACCAGATCACTGGACTGATCTAGACCAGATCACTGGACTGGTTTTAAATGTGAATTATAACTTTATGAATATTCTGTCAAGAAAATGAAGAATAAAGTTTATGAACTTAATGTCAAATAAAAATAATAAAATCTGTTTGAATTCCATCAGTGTCATTTATACGAAATACAAGTAGTTTATATCGTCGTCGTCGTCGTCGTCGTCGTCATCGTCATCATCATCATCATCATCATCGTCATCATCCTCGTCATCAGATGGTGAGTCCCTACCAGCTGCTGCTCTGTGGCTGACCTCTGACCTCCTGGACAGATAGTCACATGAGCGGCGGCGGCTGCGGTCGGTATCTGGACGGTGATTTGAGTCGACAGAAGACGCACTGAGTCAGCAGATCTGAGGTCTGGAGTCTGGACACCGGGAAGGGCTTCCCACACTGCTCACACTGGACACCACAACAACAACAACAACAACAACAACAACAACAACAACTCACATTTACTGTTATTGAACTCAACGTATATTAAACTAATGATGGATAGATATTAATAATAATAATAATAATAATAATGTTAGTGATGGAGGGATTGTTCTTCACCTTCAGGATGTGGATTCCTGTTCCTCCACTCCTCCTCTTCTCCACGACTTCTGGGATCTCCTCCATGTTCTCCACGTTCCACAACCTCACAGTCCTGTCCTATAATAATACCAATATTAACAATAATAATAATAATAATAACCACTGTCCTGTCCTATACTACTAATATTAATAATAATAATAATAATAATAATAATAACCACTGTCCTGTCCTATACTACTAATATTAATAATAATAATAATAATAATAATAATAATAATAACAATAATAATAATAATATTAATAATAATAATAATACCAATATTAACAATAATAATAATAACAATAATAATAATAATATTAATAATACCAATATTAACAATAATAATATTAACAATAATAATAACCACTGTCCTGTCCTATACTACTAATATTAATAATAATAATAATAATAACAATAACAATAACAATAACAATAACAACCACAGCCCTGTCATATATATATAAACGTATAAACTATATAAAGTTAAATAACTAAAACATGGAGTCTGGGTCAGAACCAGTCCAGATCAGCTGAGCTCAGAGTGACGTTGAGGACCGGTACCTTGGACGCAGAGACCACCAACTTCCTGTCAGCACTGACTGACACATCTGTGACCCAATCAGAGTGGCCCTGTGACACAGAGAACACAGAACATGAGGAGAACCAATCAGAGAGTCCCTGTGACACAGAGAACACAGAACATGAGGAGAACCAATCAGAGTGGCCCTGTGACACAGAGAACACAGAACATGAGGAGAACCAATCAGAGAGTCCCTGTGACACAGAGAACACAGAACATGAGGAGAACCAATCAGAGTGGCCCTGTGACACAGAGAACACAGAACATGAGGAGAACCAATCAGAGAGTCCCTGTGACACAGAGAACACAGAACATGAGGAGAACCAATCAGAGAGTCCCTGTGACACAGAGAACACAGAACATGAGGAGAACCAATCAGAGTGGCCCTGTGACACAGAGAACACAGAACATGAGGAGAACCAATCAGAGTGTCCCTGTGACACAGAGAACACAGAACATGAGGAGAACCAATCAGAGAGTCCCTGTGACACAGAGAACACAGAACATGAGGAGAACCAATCAGAGAGTCCCTGTGACACAGAGAACACAGAACATGAGGAGAACCAATCAGAACGATCGTTGTTTAATCACCTTCAGGACCAGAGTCTGGCAGAGCGACGACATATCCCAGAATGCAACAGTCCTGTCGTAGGAGCCGGACACCAGCAGGGTCGCTGTGGAGACACCACAGGAAGTCTTTCTGTTAGCTGGTGAACAAACCAAGCACACCCTCCATCCCACACTGATCAGTTACTGATCATTTACTGATTATTCACTGATAATTATAATATAATATACTATAATATAATATAATATAATATATTATAATATAATATAATATAATATAATATAATATATTATAATATAATATAATATAATATAATATAATATACTATAATATAATATAATATAATATATTATAATATAATATAATATAATATAATATATTATAATATAATATAATATAATATAATATACTATACTATACTATACTATACTATACTATAATATAATATATTATAATATAATATAATATATTATAATATAATATAATATAATATAATATAATATATTATAATATAATATAATATAATATAATATAATATACTATAATATAATATATTATAATATAATATAATATAATATACTATAATATAATATAATATAATATAATATATTATAATATAATATAATATAATATAATATATTATAATATAATATAATATAATATAGTATAGTATAGTATATTATATTATATTATATTATATTATAATATATTATATTATATTATAATATAATATATTATAATATAATATAATATATTATAATATAATATAATATAATATAATATACTATACTATACTATACTATACTATAATATAATATATTATAATATAATATAATATAATATAATATATTATAATATAATATAATATAATATAATATACTATAATATACTATAATATAATATAATATATTATAATATAATATAATATAATATAATATACTATACTATAATATACTATAATATAATATACTATACTATAATATAATATAATATAATATACTATACTATAATATAATATAATATAATATAATATACTATAATATAATATAATATAATATATTATAATATAATATAATATAATATAATATACTATAATATACTATAATATAATATAATATATTATAATATAATATAATATAATATAATATACTATATTATAATATAATATAATATAATATAATATACTATAATATAATATAATATAATATAATATAATATAATATAATAATAACTCCATGGCCTCGGTGAAACTGACCGTCCACAGAGAAGGTGCAGGCGCTCACGCTGCCTTCGTGGCCTCTCTGCAGCGGCGTCCCGCCGTGACAGCGAAACCCTCCGGCCTGCAGGTCCCACAGCTTTAAACTTTTATCCCATGATGCCGTGCACAGGAAGGAGCCGTTGTTGGTGAAGCAGCAGTCAGAGACCACGTTGCTGTGGTTACTGAAAACAACAACAACAACATCACAGGAAGACAGAAGAAGAAACAATCAAAACGTTCATTTAGATATGAGAAGATAAACTTATTGTTATTGATCCAGAGAGGAGAAATTATAATAAATAAATCAATAAAATCATATTGATAAAAATATATTCAAATAAAATAAAACGGGATGAGAGAAGTAGAGAGTATCAGGTGTGTTTGTCACCTGTCGATGGACATGGTGGTTTTGTGAGCCAGCAGGTCCCACAGTTTGACGGTCCGGTCTGCAGACGCCGTGGCGACCCGCTGGCTCTGAGGGTCGAACCGACACCGTGTGATGGTGGAGCGGTGATGATCTGGGGGGGAAAACAAACGCACCCTCACTCTCCAACTCCTCACGGGGTTAATGATGCAGACGGTGTGTTAGTGATGCAGACGGTGTGTTAATGATGCAGACGGTGTGTGTTAGTGATGCAGACGGTGTGTTAGTGATGCAGACGGTGTGTTAATGATGCAGACGGTGTGTGTTAATGATGCAGACGGTGTGTTAGTGATGCAGACGGTGTGTGTTAATGATGCAGACGGTGTGATAGTGATGCAGACGGTGTGTTAGTGATGCAGACGGTGTGTTAGTGATGCAGACGGTGTGTTAGTGATGCAGACGGTGTGTTAGTGATGCAGACGGTGTGTTAGTGATGCAGACGGTGTGTGTTAGTGATGCAGACGGTGTGTTAGTGATGCAGACGGTGTGTGTTAGTGATGCAGACGGTGTGTGTTAGTGATGCAGACGGTGTGTTAATGATGCAGACGGTGTGTTAATGATGCAGACGGTGTGTTAATGATGCAGACGGTGTGTTAGTGATGCAGACGGTGTGTGTTAGTGATGCAGACGGTGTGTTAGTGATGCAGACGGTGTGTTAATGATGCAGACGGCGTGTGTTAATGATGCAGAAGGCGTGTGTTAGTGATGCAGACGGTGTGTTAATGATGCAGACGGTGTGTTAGTGATGCAGACGGTGTGTTAATGATGCAGACGGTGTGTGTTAATGATGCAGACGGTGTGTTAATGATGCAGGCGGTGTGTTAATGATGCAGACGGTGTGTGTTAATGATGCAGACGGTGTGTTAGTGATGCAGACGGTGTGTTAATGATGCAGACGGTGTGTGTTAATGATGCAGACGGTGTGTTAATGATGCAGACGGTGTGTTAGTGATGCAGACGGTGTGTTAGTGATGCAGACGGTGTGTTAATGATGCAGACGGTGTGTTAATGATGCAGACGGTGTGTGTTAATGATGCAGACGGTGTGTGTTAATGATGCAGACGGTGTGTTAGTGATGCAGACGGTGTGTTAATGATGCAGACGGTGTGTTAATGATGCAGACGGTGTGTGTTAATGATGCAGACGGTGTGTGTTAATGATGCAGACGGTGTGTTAATGATGCAGACGGTGTGTGTTAATGATGCAGACGGTGTGTTAGTGATGCAGACGGTGTGTGTTAGTGATGCAGACGGTGTGTTAGTGATGCAGATGGTGTGTTAATGATGCAGACGGTGTGTTAATGATGCAGACGGTGTGTTAGTGATGCAGACGGTGTGTTAGTGATACAGACGTGATGCAGACGGCGTGTTAGTGATGCAGACGGCGTGTTAGTGATGCAGACGGTGTGTTAGTGATGCAGACGGTGTGTTAGTGTGTTAATGATGCAGACGGCGTGTTAGTGATGCAGACGGCGTGTTAGTGATGCAGACGGTGTGTTAGTGATGCAGACGGTGTGTTAGTGTGTTAATGATGCAGACGGTGTGTTAATGATGCAGACGGTGTGTTAGTGATGCAGACGGTGTGTTAGTGATGCAGACGGTGTGTGTTAGTGATGCAGACGGTGTGTTAGTGATGCAGACGGTGTGTGTTAGTGATGCAGACGGTGTGTTAGTGATGCAGACGGTGTGTGTTAGTGATGCAGACGGTGTGTTAGTGATGCAGATGGTGTGTTAATGATGCAGACGGTGTGTTAATGATGCAGACGGTGTGTTAGTGATGCAGACGGTGTGTTAGTGATGCAGACGGTGTGTTAGTGATGCAGACGGTGTGTTAGTGATACAGACGTGATGCAGACGGCGTGTTAGTGATGCAGACGGCGTGTTAGTGATGCAGACGGTGTGTTAGTGATGCAGACGGTGTGTTAGTGTGTTAATGATGCAGACGGCGTGTTAGTGATGCAGACGCCGTGTTAATGATGCAGACGGCGTGTTAATGATGCAGACGGTGTGTTAATGATGCAGACGGCGTGTTAATGATGCAGACGGTGTGTTAATGATGCAGACGGCGTGTGAGCTCTCGTACCGCTGATGTGGTGCAGGGTCTGTCCGCTGGCGGCGGCGCTGATGTAAACGGCGTTCTGTGGATCTGCAGCAGAGACGAGCAACCGTCCGTCAGACGAGGAGCTGCAGGAGGTCAGCAGGCCGGCCTGACTCCTCCTCCACTGATCACCAACAGAGACAATAATCAATACCGGTATTGATCTCAGGACAGGATCTGACAGTTATTCTATCGATTATTGGAGTTCATCCTCAGATTACTGAGAGAAAACAAATAGTTTAATGTGGCTAGAGGGCACTTCGGTAGTGCTGTGAGTCGGTTAAGCGGAGACCCGTGTGGAGCAGATGGAAGGATGGAGCACTATGTACCTGTCTGTATGTACCTGTCTGGATGTACCTGTCTGGATGTACCTGTCTGGATGTACCTGTCTGTATGTATCTGTCTGTATGTACCTGTCTGTATGTACCTGTCTGGATGTACCTGTCTGGGTGTTCCTGTCTGGATGTACCTGTCTGGGTGTTCCTGTCTGGGTGTTCCTGTCTGGATGTACCTGTCTGGGTGTTCCTGTCTGGATGTACCTGTCTGGATGTACCTGTCTGTATGTATCTGTCTGTATGTACCTGTCTGTATGTACCTGTCTGTATGTATCTGTCTGTATGTACCTGTCTGTATGTACCTGTCTGTATGTACCTGTCTGTATGTATCTGTCTGTATGTACCTGTCTGTATGTACCTGTCTGGATGTACCTGTCTGGATGTACCTGTCTGGATGTACCTGTCTGGGTGTTCCTGTCTTGATGTACCTGTCTGTATGTACCTGTCTGTATGTACCTGTCTGTATGTACCTGTCTGTATGTTCCTGTCTGTATGTTCCTGTCTGTATGTATCTGTCTGTATGTACCTGTCTGTATGTACTCCTGAGAGCCCCAGAGAGCTCCAGAGAGCTCCAGGGAGGGGTGAACTCCAGGAGCTCCAGAGGGAACGTGTCGAGCAAACATGAATGTGGATTTAAACTGCACCAACCGGTATGACTGTCACAATTCAGTGACTCTGAAAAGACTCTGATAGTTTTGTTTTTTTGGCCTTCAACGCTGCACACTGACAGAAAACAGAAGAACCAGAACCAGAACCAGAACCAGAATGTTATCCATTATTAATTATTCATTATTCATGATTACCAGAGTCTGTCCCGTCTCCAGGTCTGTAGACGCCATCTTCTTATCCCAGGAGACTGTTACCATCCTGACAGACGGACAGACAGACAGTCAGTCTCATACTCTCCTGGTGGATGTTAGTGAAGTGTGTGTTCTGCTGCTGACTGAGAATACACTAATAAACTATTAAAGGGTTACCTGGTTAAAAGGTTAACTGGTTAAAGGGTTACCTGGTTAAAGGGTTACCTGGTTAAAGGGTTACCTGGTCAAAGGGTTACCTGGTCAAAGGGTTACCTGGTTAAATGGTTAACTGGTTAAAGGGTTAACTGGTTACCTGGTTAAAGGGTTAAAGGGTTAAAGGGTTACCTGGTTAAAGGGTTACCTGGTTAACTGGTTACCTGGTTAAAGGGTTACCTGGTTAAATGGTTAACTGGTTAAAGGGTTACCTGGTTAAAGGTTTAACTGGTTACCTGGTTAAAGGGTTACCTGGTTAACTGGTTACCTGGTTAAAGGGTTACCTGGTTAAAGGGTTAACTGGTTAAAGGGTTACCTGGTTAAAGGTTTAACTGGTTACCTGGTTAAAGGGTTACCTGGTTAACTGGTTACCTGGTTAAAGGGTTACCTGGTTAAAGGGTTAACTGGTTAAAGGGTTACCTGGTTAAAGGGTTAACTGGTTAAAGGGTTAACTGGTTACCTGGTTAAAGGGTTACCTGGTTAACTGGTTACCTGGTTAACTGGTTACCTGGTTAAAGGGTTAACTGGTTAAAGGGTTACCTGGTTAAAGGGTTACCTGGTTAACTGGTTACCTGGTTAAAGGGTTACCTGGTTAAATGGTTAACTGGTTAAAGGGTTACCTGGTTAAAGGTTTAACTGGTTACCTGGTTAAAGGGTTACCTGGTTAAAGGGTTAACTGGTTAAAGGGTTACCTGGTTAAAGGGTTAACTGGTTAAAGGGTTAACTGGTTACCTGGTTAAAGGGTTACCTGGTTAACTGGTTACCTGGTTAAAGGGTTACCTGGTTAAAGGGTTAACTGGTTAAAGGGTTACCTGGTTAAAGGGTTACCTGGTTAACTGGTTACCTGGTTAAAGGGTTACCTGGTTAAAGGGTTAACTGGTTAAAGGGTTACCTGGTCAAAGGGTTAACTGGTTAAAGGGTTACCTGGTTAAAGGGTTAACTGGTTACCTGGTTAAAGGGTTACCTGGTTAACTGGTTACCTGGTTAAAGGGTTACCTGGTTAAAGGGTTAACTGGTTAAAGGGTTACCTGGTTAAAGGGTTAAAGGGTTACCTGGTTAAAGGGTTAACTGGTTAAAGGGTTACCTGGTTAAAGGGTTAACTGGTTACCTGGTTAAAGGGTTACCTGGTTAAAGGGTTAACTGGTTACCTGGTTAAAGGGTTACCTGGTTAAAGGGTTAACTGGTTACCTGGTTAAAGGGTTACCTGGTTAACTGGTTAAAAGGTTACCTGGTTAACTGGTTACCTGGTTAAAGGGTTAACTGGTTACCTGGTTAAAGGGTTACCTGATTAAAGGGTTACCTGGTTAAAGGGTTACCTGGTTAACTGGTTACCTGGTTAAAGGGTTACCTGGTTAAAGGGTTACCTGGTTAACTGGTTACCTGGTTAAAGGGTTACCTGGTTAAAAGGTTAACAAGTTAAAGGGTTACCTGGTTAAAGGGTTACCTGGTTACCTGGTTAAAGAGTTAAAGGGTTAAAGGGTTACCTGGTTAAAGGGTTAAAAGGTTAAAGGGTTACCTGGTTAAAGGGTTAACTGGTTACCTGGTTAAAGGGTTAAAGGGTTAAAGGGTTAAAGGGTTAAAGGGTTACCTGGTTAAAGGGTTACCTGGTTAAAGGGTTAACTGGTTACCTGGTTAAAGGGTTAAAGGGTTAACTGGTTACCTGGTTAAAGGGTTAAAGGGTTAAAGGGTTACCTGGTTAAAGGGTTAAAGGGTTAAAGGGTTACCTGGTTAAAGGGTTAAAGGGTTAAAGGGTTAAAGGGTTACCTGGTTAAAGGGTTAAAGGGTTAACTGGTTACCTGCCGGTGGAGACTCACCTGTTGGTGTTGGGGATCACAGTGAACTCACTGATGGTTCCACCATGAACTCCATCAAACACCTTCAGAGGTCTGCAGCTCTCCACGTCCTGCACAGGTCAAAGGTCAACAGGTCAAAGGTCAATAAAGGTGAATAAAGACATTAATAATTAAAGGTGTAGTATGGGTGTAGCAGCAGCAGGTTAAGGTGTAGTATGGGTGTAGCAGCAGCAGGTTAAGGTGTAGTATGGGTGCAGCAGCAGCAGGTTAAGGTGTAGTATGGGTGTAGCAGCAGCAGGTTAAGGTGTAGTATGGGTGCAGCAGCAGGTTACCCAGAGGATGGCGCTGCGGTCGGAGGAGCAGCTGAGGATGCAGCGGTCGTTGAAGCAGAGTCGAGCGGCGGTGACGCCGTCGCTGTGAGCTCGTAACGTCATCACAGGAACCTGCAGACACACAGATATAATATATATAATATATAATATATAATATATAATATAAAATATATAATAATATATGATGTATTAATATAGATTAAACTACCAGCAGTATATAATAATACATTATGTATTATTATAGATTATATATAGTCATTAAAAGTAGCTCCATCTTTACCAGCTGAATACATTAATGAATCAATCATTAGAATACTATAATATACTAAACTATAATATACTATAATATAATATACTATAATATAATATACTATAATATAATATAATATACTATAATATAATATACTATAATATAATATACTATAATATATAATATACTACAATATAATATACTATACTATAATATAATATACTACAATATAATATACTATACTATAATATACTATAATATAATATACTATAATATAATATACTATAATATAATATAATATACTATAATATACTATAATATACTATAATATAATATACTACAATATAATATACTATACTATAATATACTATAATATAATATACTATAATATAATATAATATACTATAATATACTATAATATAATATAATATACTATAATATAATATAATATAATATACTATAATATAATATAATATACTATAATATAATATACTATAATATACTATAATATAATATACTATAATATAATATAATATACTATAATATAATATAATATAATATACTATAATATAATATACTATAATGTACTATAATATAATGTACTATAATATACTATAATATCATATACTATAATATAATATAATTTACTATAATATAATAAACTATAATATAAAATACTATAATATAATATACTATAATATACTATAATATACTATAATATAATTTACTATAATATAATATAATAAACTACAATATAATATACTATAATATGATATAATACACTACAATATAATATACTATAATATACTATAATATACTACAATATAATATACTATATAATATACTATAATATAATATACTATAATATACTATACTATAATATACTATAATATACTATAATATAATATACTACAATATAATATACTATAATATAATATACTATAATATAATATAATATACTATAATATAATTTACTATAATATAATATACTATAATATACTATACTATAATATACTATAATATAATATACTACAATATAATATACTATAATATAATATAATATACTATACTATACTATACTATAATATACTACAATATAATATACTATAATATAATATAATATAATATAATATAATATACTATAATATAATTTACTATAATATAATATAATAAACTACAATATAATATACTATAATATAATATACTATAATGTACTATAATATAATGTACTATAATATACTATAATATCATATACTATAATATACTATACTATAATATAATATAATTTACTATACTATCATATACAATAATATACTATACTATAATATAATATAATAAACTACAATATAATATACTATAATATAATATACTATACTATAATATAATATACTATAATATCCTATAATATAATGTAATATAATATAATATACTATAATATAATATAATATACTATAATATAATTTACTATAATATAATATAATAAACTACAATATAATATACTATAATATAATATACTATAATGTACTATAATATAATGTACTATAATATACTATAATATCATATACTATAATATACTATACTATCATATACAATAATATACTATACTATAATATAATATAATATACTATAATATAATATAATATACTATAATATAATATACTACAATATAATATACTATAATATACAATAATATAATATAATATACTATAATATAATATAATATACAATAATATAATATACTATAATATAATATAATTTAAAATACTATAATATAATATACTATAATATAATGTACTATAATATAATTTACTATAATATAATAAACTATAATATAAAATACCATAATATAATATACTATAATATGATATAATATACTATAATATAATATACTATAATATAATATACTACAATATAATATACTATAGTATAATATAAAATACTATTATATAATATATTATATAATATACTATAATATAAAATAATATAATATAATATAAAATACTATAATATAAGATACTATGATATAATATAATATACTATAATATAAAATAATATAATATACTATAATATAAAATAATATAATATACTATAATATAAATAATATAATATACTATAATATGATATAATATAAAATAATATAATATAATATACTATAATATACTATAATATAATATAGAGTATTCTGCAGAATGAGTACTTTTACTTTTAGTGGTAATACTTTTGTTTTTTTAATTAGGTATTGAATATAGTACATGTACTAGTAACAGAGTATTTCTACACCTCAGTATTACTACAGACTATATTACTACCTCCCCTCCAGTTAACCTCTGAGTTCAGGTAGTGTGTACCTGTGTGTCTCTGCTCCAGCCTCCTCCTCCTCCTCCTCCTCTCTCCTCCTCTTCCTCCTCCTCTTCCTCTCCTCCTGCTGGAGGCTGCTCTACTGAGAGAGGATCCAGATCTTTAGACCACATTCTGGACGCTCTGGGTAGGAAGCTGGTCAGTTAGTTAGATAGTTAGATAGTTAGATAGTTAGATAGATGGATAGATGGATAGCTCTTCTTCAGCTCTCAGCCGCGGTAGTTACTATGGTTGCTATGGGTACCAGTAACCACCATGGTCACCATAGCAACAGTCCCTCTGACGACAGCGAGGTGGTGCCTTCAGGAGCTGTGGGACATGAGAAGATTGAACGTATAATAAAACAATAAACAAAGTCTAGACTCTGTCTTCTGATACTACTACTACTCCTCTTCCTCCTCCTCCTCTCATATTCTCCTCTCCTCCCTCATTATCTTCCTCCTCCTCCTCTCATATTCTCCTCCTCCTCCTCTTCTCATATTCTCCTCCTCCTCCTCCTCTCATATTCTCCTCTCCTCCCTCATTATCTTCCTCCTCCTCCTCTCATATTCTCCTCCTCCTCCTCCTCTTCTCATATTCTCCTCCTCCTCCTCCTCTCATATTCTCCTCCTCCTCCTCCTCTCATATTCTCCTCCTCTCATATCCTCCTCCTCTCATATTCTCCTCCTCCTCCTCCTCTTCTCATATTCTCCTCCTCCTCCTCTTCTCATATTCTCCTCCTCCTCTTCTCATATTCTCCTCCTCCTCCTCCTCTCATATTCTCCTCCTCCTCCTCCTCGTCATATTCTCCTCCTCCTCCTCTCCTCTCCTCCTCCTCCTCCTCCTCTCATATTCTCCTCCTCCTCTCCTCCTCTCCTCTCCTCCTTCTCCTCCTCTTCTCATATTCTCCTCCTCCTCCTCTCCTCCTCTCCTCTCCTCCTCCTCCTCCTCTCATATTCTCCTCCTCCTCCTCCAGTAAAACAACAACGGAGGTCAACATGAAGTTAGAAAGACTTTATTATCTCAAAAAGGAACAAGAACAGGACAGAAGACGGACGTCCTCACAGAGGACACACTTCACCTCCTTCACCAGGTCTCACGGGACTGGACGTCTTTCAGCCTGGAGGGAGAGGACAGACAGACAGACAGAGAGACAGACAGAGAAAGAGAGAGACAGAGAGACAGAGTCAGCAGCAGTACGTCCATTCGGTCCCTTTTATAGTAGAAACATTAAATAATAGTGTTAGTTCATGAGGTGACCTCTGGAGCAGCTCCTGAGTGGACACCTGTGCAGCGTCCCCGTCCCCGTCGCTGTCCTCTGAGCTGTTGTCTGTCTCCTTCTTACTCTTCTTCTGCTGCTTCCCTCTGTGTTTGTGCTTCTTGTGTTTCTTCTTCTGGGGACACAAAGAGAGAATGAAGTTAATCAGTCAGGAGACGGAGACGGAGACGGAGACGGAGACGGAGACGGAGACGGAGACGGAGACATGTCTTCTTCTTCTTCTACCTTCTTCTCCTTCTTGTGTTTGTGCTGCTTCTTGTTCTTGTGTTTCTTCTCTTTGCTCCTGCTGCTGGGTTTCTCCTCCTCACGGGGGGGGCAGAGGGAGGTGGCTCCTCCTCTGGCTGACCGGGGAACAACACCACCAACACGTCAGACTACAACTAGATACAGTATATAGTATACTGTTATACTATAGACACATATACTGTATACAGTATATGTGTCGTAATATGAGAATAAAGTCATACGTTTATAAAGTCGTTATTTTACGTGTTATTTTCTTTTTTTCTCGAAAAGTTATGACTTTCTATTGTAAATAAAAGGTTGCTGACTCCGGGGGTAGGGAGTGGACTCACTGAGAGCAGCTGAAGGAGGCGGCAGCTTGGGACCAAACTCTTCTTGTTGTTGTTGCTGCTGAGCGGAGTTCAGAGAGGAAACCGGAGCTTTTAAAGAAACACAATCAGAGTCAGAATCACACCGGTCTATAGAAACAACACTTCCTGTTATTAATGAAACTAGAGACTATAGAGAACATGTTATTAATGATGAAACTATAGAGACTCTAGAGAACATGTTATTAATGAAACTAGAGACTCTAGAGAACATGTTATTAATGAAACTAGAGACTCTAGAGAACATGTTATTAATGATGAAACTAGAGACTCTAGAGAACATGTTATTAATGATGAAACTAGAGACTCTAGAGAACATGTTATTAATGAAACTAGAGACTCTAGAGAACATGTTATTAATGATGAAACTAGAGACTCTAGAGAACATGTTATTAATGAAACTAGAGACTCTAGAGAACATGTTATTAATGAAACTAGAGACTCTAGAGAACATGTTATTAATGATGAAACTATAGACTCTAGAGAACATGTTATTAATGAAACTAGAGACTCTAGAGAACATGTTATTAATGATGAAACTATAGAGACTCTAGAGAACATGTTAATGATGAAACTAGAGACTCTAGAGAACATGTTATTAATGAAACTAGAGACTCTAGAGAACATGTTATTAATGATGAAACTATAGAGACTCTAGAGAACATGTTATTAATGATGAAACTAGAGACTCTAGAGAACATGTTATTGATGAAACTAGACTAGAGAACATGTTATTAATGATGAAACTATAGAGACTCTAGAGAACATGTTATTAATGATGAAACTATAGACTCTAGAGAACATGTTATTAATGAAACTAGAGACTCTAGAGAACATGTTATTAATGAAACTAGAGACTCTAGAGAACATGTTATTAATGATGAAACTATAGAGACTCTAGAGAACATGTTATTAATGATGAAACTAGAGACTCTAGAGAACATGTTATTGATGAAACTAGACTAGAGAACATGTTATTAATGATGAAACTATAGACTCTAGAGAACATGTTATTAATGATGAAACTATAGACTCTAGAGAACATGTTATTAATGATGAAACTATAGAGACTCTAGAGAACATGTTATTAATGATGAAACTATAGAGACTCTAGAGAACATGTTATTAATGATGAAACTATAGACTCTAGATAACATGTTATTAATGATGAAACTAGAGACTCTAGAGAACATGTTATTAATGAAACTAGAGACTCTAGAGAACATGTTATTAATGATGAAACTATAGAGACTCTAGATAACATGTTATTAATGATGAAACTAGAGACTCTAGATAACATGTTATTAATGATGAAACTAGAGACTCTAGAGAACATGTTATTAATGATGAAACTATAGACTCTAGATAACATGTTATTAATGATGAAACTATAGAGACTCTAGATAACATGTTATTAATGATGAAACTAGAGACTCTAGAGAACATGTTATTAATGATGAAACTATAGACTCTAGATAACATGTTATTAATGATGAAACTATAGAGACTCTAGAGAACATGTTATTAATGATGAAACTAGAGACTCTAGAGAACATGTTATTAATGAAACTAGAGACCCTAGAGAACATGTTATTAATGATGAAACTATAGACTCTAGATAACATGTTATTAATGATGAAACTATAGACTCTAGATAACATGTTATTAATGATGAAACTAGAGACTCTAGAGAACATGTTATTAATGATGAAACTATAGAGACTCTAGATAACATGTTATTAATGATGAAACTATAGACTCTAGAGAACATGTTATTAATGATGAAACTATAGAGACTCTAGAGAACATGTTATTAATGATGAAACTATAGAGACTCTAGAGAACATGTTATTAATGATGAAACTATAGACTCTAGAGAACATGTTATTAATGATGAAACTATAGACTCTAGATAACATGTTATTAATGATGAAACTATAGAGACTCTAGATAACATTAATGATGAAACTAGAGACTCTAGATAACATGTTATTAATAATGAAACTAGAGACTCTCGAGAACATGTTATTAATGATGAAACTATGGAGACTAGATAACATGTTATTAATGATGAAACTAGAGACTAGAGAACATGTTATTAATGATGAAACTAGAGACTCTAGAGAACATGTTATTAATAATGAAACTAGAGACTCTAGAGAACATGTTATTAATGATGAAACTAGAGACTCTAGAGAACATGTTATTAATGATGAAACTATAGAGACTAGATAACATGTTATTAATGAAACTAGAGACTCTAGAGAACATGTTATTAATGATGAAACTAGACTCTAGAGAACATATTAATGATGAAACTAGAGACTCTAGAGAACATGTTATTAATGAAACTACTCTAGAGAACATGTTATTAATGATGAAACTAGAGACTCTAGAGAACATGTTATTAATGATGAAACTATAGAGACTCTAGAGAACATGTTATTAATGAAACTAGACTCGAGAACATGTTATTAATGATGAAACTAGAGACTCTAGAGAACATGTTATTAATGATGAAACTAGACTCTAGAGAACATGTTATTAATGATGAAACTATAGAGACTCTAGAGAACATGTTATTAATGATGAAACTAGAGACTCTAGAGAACATGTTATTAATGATGAAACTATAGAGACTCTAGATAACATGTTATTAATGATGAAACTAGAGACTCTAGAGAACATGTTATTAATGATGAAACTATAGACTCTAGAGAACATGTTATTAATGATGAAACTATAGACTCTAGATAACATGTTATTAATGATGAAACTATAGAGACTCTAGATAACATGTTATTAATGATGAAACTAGACTCTAGATAACATGTTATTAATAATGAAACTAGAGACTCTCGAGAACATGTTATTAATGATGAAACTATAGAGACTAGATAACATGTTATTAATGATGAAACTATAGAGACTCTAGAGAACATGTTATTAATGATGAAACTAGAGACTCTAGATAACATGTTATTAATAATGAAACTAGAGACTCTAGAGAACATGTTATTAATGATGAAACTAGAGACTCTAGAGAACATGTTATTAATGATGAAACTATAGACTCTAGAGAACATGTTATTAATGAAACTAGAGACTCTAGAGAACATGTTATTAATGATGAAACTAGACTCTAGAGAACATGTTATTAATGATGAAACTAGAGACTAGAGAACATGTTATTAATGATGAAACTAGAGACTCTAGAGAACATATTATTAATGATGAAACTAGAGACTCTAGAGAACATGTTATTAATGAAACTAGACTCTAGAGAACATGTTATTAATGATGAAACTAGAGACTCTAGAGAACATATTAATGATGAAACTATAGACTCTAGATAACATGTTATTAATGATGAAACTAGACTCTAGAGAACATGTTATTAATGATGAAACTATAGACTCTAGATAACATGTTATTAATGATGAAACTATAGAGACTCTAGAGAACATGTTATTAATGATGAAACTATAGAGACTCTAGAGAACATGTTATTAATGATGAAACTATAGACTCTAGATAACATGTTATTAATGATGAAACTATAGAGACTCTAGAGAACATGTTATTAATGATGAAACTATAGAGACTCTAGAGAACATGTTATTAATGATGAAACTATAGACTCTAGATAACATGTTATTAATGATGAAACTATAGAGACTCTAGATAACATGTTATTAATGATGAAACTAGAGACTCTAGATAACATGTTATTAATAATGAAACTAGAGACTCTCGAGAACATGTTATTAATGATGAAACTATAGAGACTAGATAACATGTTATTAATGATGAAACTATAGACTAGAAAACATGTTATTAATGATGAAACTAGAGACTCTAGAGAACATATTAATGATGAAACTAGAGACTCTAGAGAACATGTTATTAATGAAACTAGACTCTAGAGAACATGTTATTAATGATGAAACTAGAGACTCTAGAGAACATGTTATTAATGATGAAACTATAGAGACTCTAGAGAACATGTTATTAATGAAACTAGAGACTCGAGAACATGTTATTAATGATGAAACTAGAGACTCTAGAGAACATGTTAATGATGAAACTATAGAGACTCTAGAGAACATGTTATTAATGATGAAACTAGAGACTCTAGAGAACATGTTATTAATGAAACTAGAGACTCTAGAGAACATGTTATTAATGATGAAACTATAGAGACTCTAGAGAACATGTTATTAATGATGAAACTATAGACTCTAGAGAACATGTTATTAATGATGAAACTATAGAGACTCTAGATAACATGTTATTAATGATGAAACTATAGACTCTAGAGAACATGTTATTAATGATGAAACTAGACTCTAGAGAACATGTTATTAATGATGAAACTATAGAGACTCTAGAGAACATGTTATTAATGATGAAACTAGAGACTCTAGAGAACATGTTATTAATGATGAAACTATAGACTCTAGATAACATGTTATTAATGATGAAACTATAGAGACTAGAGAACATGTTATTAATGATGAAACTATAGACTCTAGATAACATGTTATTAATGATGAAACTATAGAGACTCTAGATAACATGTTATTAATGATGAAACTAGAGACTCTAGATAACATGTTATTAATAATGAAACTAGAAACTCTCGAGAACATGTTATTAATGATGAAACTATAGACTAGATAACATGTTATTAATGATGAAACTATAGACTCTAGAGAACATGTTATTAATGATGAAACTAGAGACTCTAGATAACATGTTATTAATAATGAAACTAGAGACTCTAGAGAACATGTTATTAATGATGAAACTATAGAGACTCTAGAGAACATGTTATTAATGAAACTAGAGACTCTAGAGAACATGTTATTAATGATGAAACTAGAGACTCTAGAGAACATGTTATTAATGATGAAACTAGAGACTCTAGAGAACATATTATTAATGATGAAACTAGAGACTCTAGAGAACATGTTATTAATGAAACTAGACTCTAGAGAACATGTTATTAATGATGAAACTAGAGACTCTAGAGAACATGTTATTAATGATGAAACTATAGAGACTCTAGAGAACATGTTATTAATGAAACTAGAGACTCGAGAACATGTTATTAATGATGAAACTAGAGACTCTAGAGAACATGTTATTAATGGTGAAACTATAGAGACTCTAGAGAACATGTTATTAATGATGAAACTAGAGACTCGAGAACATGTTATTAATGATGAAACTAGAGACTCTAGAGAACATGTTATTAATGAAACTAGAGACTCGAGAACATGTTATTAATGATGAAACTAGAGACTCTAGAGAACATGTTAATGATGAAACTATAGAGACTCTAGAGAACATGTTATTAATGATGAAACTAGAGACTCTAGAGAACATGTTATTAATGAAACTAGAGACTCTAGAGAACATGTTATTAATGATGAAACTATAGAGACTCTAGAGAACATGTTATTAATGATGAAACTAGAGAGACTCTAGAGAACATGTTATTAATGATGAAACTATAGAGACTCTAGAGAACATGTTATTAATGATGAAACTATAGAGACTCTAGAGAACATGTTATTAATGATGAAACTATAGACTCTAGAGAACATGTTATTAATGATGAAACTATAGACTCTAGATAACATGTTATTAATGATGAAACTATAGAGACTCTAGATAACATTAATGATGAAACTAGAGACTCTAGATAACATGTTATTAATAATGAAACTAGAGACTCTCGAGAACATGTTATTAATGATGAAACTATGGAGACTAGATAACATGTTATTAATGATGAAACTAGAGACTAGAGAACATGTTATTAATGATGAAACTAGAGACTCTAGAGAACATGTTATTAATAATGAAACTAGAGACTCTAGAGAACATGTTATTAATGATGAAACTAGAGACTCTAGAGAACATGTTATTAATGATGAAACTATAGAGACTAGATAACATGTTATTAATGAAACTAGAGACTCTAGAGAACATGTTATTAATGATGAAACTAGACTCTAGAGAACATATTAATGATGAAACTAGAGACTCTAGAGAACATGTTATTAATGAAACTACTCTAGAGAACATGTTATTAATGATGAAACTAGAGACTCTAGAGAACATGTTATTAATGATGAAACTATAGAGACTCTAGAGAACATGTTATTAATGAAACTAGACTCGAGAACATGTTATTAATGATGAAACTAGAGACTCTAGAGAACATGTTATTAATGATGAAACTAGACTCTAGAGAACATGTTATTAATGATGAAACTATAGAGACTCTAGAGAACATGTTATTAATGATGAAACTAGAGACTCTAGAGAACATGTTATTAATGATGAAACTATAGAGACTCTAGATAACATGTTATTAATGATGAAACTAGAGACTCTAGAGAACATGTTATTAATGATGAAACTATAGACTCTAGAGAACATGTTATTAATGATGAAACTATAGACTCTAGATAACATGTTATTAATGATGAAACTATAGAGACTCTAGATAACATGTTATTAATGATGAAACTAGACTCTAGATAACATGTTATTAATAATGAAACTAGAGACTCTCGAGAACATGTTATTAATGAAACTAGACTCTAGAGAACATGTTATTAATGATGAAACTAGAGACTCTAGAGAACATATTAATGATGAAACTATAGACTCTAGATAACATGTTATTAATGATGAAACTAGACTCTAGAGAACATGTTATTAATGATGAAACTATAGAGACTCTAGATAACATGTTATTAATGATGAAACTATAGAGACTCTAGAGAACATGTTATTAATGATGAAACTATAGAGACTCTAGAGAACATGTTATTAATGATGAAACTATAGACTCTAGATAACATGTTATTAATGATGAAACTATAGAGACTCTAGAGAACATGTTATTAATGATGAAACTATAGAGACTCTAGAGAACATGTTATTAATGATGAAACTATAGACTCTAGATAACATGTTATTAATGATGAAACTATAGAGACTCTAGATAACATGTTATTAATGATGAAACTAGAGACTCTAGATAACATGTTATTAATAATGAAACTAGAGACTCTCGAGAACATGTTATTAATGATGAAACTATAGAGACTAGATAACATGTTATTAATGATGAAACTATAGAGACTAGAAAACATGTTATTAATGATGAAACTAGAGACTCTAGAGAACATATTAATGATGAAACTAGAGACTCTAGAGAACATGTTATTAATGAAACTAGACTCTAGAGAACATGTTATTAATGATGAAACTAGAGACTCTAGAGAACATGTTATTAATGATGAAACTATAGAGACTCTAGAGAACGTTATTAATGAAACTAGAGACTCGAGAACATGTTATTAATGATGAAACTAGAGACTCTAGAGAACATGTTAATGATGAAACTATAGAGACTCTAGAGAACATGTTATTAATGATGAAACTAGAGACTCTAGAGAACATGTTATTAATGAAACTAGAGACTCTAGAGAACATGTTATTAATGATGAAACTATAGAGACTCTAGAGAACATGTTATTAATGATGAAACTATAGACTCTAGAGAACATGTTATTAATGATGAAACTATAGAGACTCTAGATAACATGTTATTAATGATGAAACTATAGACTCTAGAGAACATGTTATTAATGATGAAACTAGACTCTAGAGAACATGTTATTAATGATGAAACTATAGAGACTCTAGAGAACATGTTATTAATGATGAAACTAGAGACTCTAGAGAACATGTTATTAATGATGAAACTATAGACTCTAGATAACATGTTATTAATGATGAAACTATAGAGACTAGAGAACATGTTATTAATGATGAAACTATAGACTCTAGATAACATGTTATTAATGATGAAACTATAGAGACTAGAGAACATGTTATTAATGATGAACTAGAGACTCTAGATAACATGTTATTAATAATGAAACTAGAAACTCTCGAGAACATGTTATTAATGATGAAACTATAGACTAGATAACATGTTATTAATGATGAAACTATAGACTCTAGAGAACATGTTATTAATGATGAAACTAGAGACTCTAGATAACATGTTATTAATAATGAAACTAGAGACTCTAGAGAACATGTTATTAATGATGAAACTATAGAGACTCTAGAGAACATGTTATTAATGAAACTAGAGACTCTAGAGAACATGTTATTAATGATGAAACTAGAGACTCTAGAGAACATGTTATTAATGATGAAACTAGAGACTCTAGAGAACATATTATTAATGATGAAACTAGAGACTCTAGAGAACATGTTATTAATGAAACTAGACTCTAGAGAACATGTTATTAATGATGAAACTAGAGACTCTAGAGAACATGTTATTAATGATGAAACTATAGAGACTCTAGAGAACATGTTATTAATGAAACTAGAGACTCGAGAACATGTTATTAATGATGAAACTAGAGACTCTAGAGAACATGTTATTAATGGTGAAACTATAGAGATTCTAGAGAACATGTTATTAATGATGAAACTAGACTCGAGAACATGTTATTAATGATGAAACTAGAGACTCTAGAGAACATGTTATTAATGATGAAACTAGAGACTCTAGAGAACATGTTAAAACATGTGATCATTGTGATGAAGGAAACACAGTTTATAGTCTCAGTATATAGTATATCAGTCTAATGCAGTGAGGGCCAAAGAGACAATGTACTACGGAGTATTAGGACCACATTAAGGGAAAAAACATCTGAGATTTACACAATAAAGTCAAAATATTACAAGAATAAAGTCATAACTTTATGAGGAAAAAACATAACACGTAAAATTACTACTTTATAATATTCTGACTTTATTCTCATAATATTACGACTTTTTTCTCGTAAAGTTGACTTTATTCTCGTAAAGTTACGACTTTATTCTCGTAATATTACGACTTTTTTCTCGTAAAGTTGACTTTATTCTCGTAATATTACGACTTTTTTCACGTAAAGTTAAGACTATTCTCTAAATCTCAGATGTATTTTTTCCTCAATGTGGCCCTAATACTCCGTCGTACCATAGACCTACAACAATGATAAATAAAATTGAAAATGTAAACAAAAAACAGTTATTCATTTCCATTTTTAAACAGCCACAGGGAGCCGCTGGAGAGGAGCTGAAGAGCTGCAGGTTGCTGACCGCTGGACTAGAATGAACACAGATGATACCGGCGGTCCAGCTAGCACGAGTAAAGCGAGGAGAAAATTCACAACATGACTCTCCCAAAAACAGGAAACGGTGACGAGGACTCTGGTGTTTCTGTACGGTTCTGACTGTTCTTACCTTTCTGCTGACTGGAGGAGGTGACGGAGGGGGTGGTGGAGGAGGTGATGCTGAAGAGGTTCAGCGGCTGCGGGTGGACCTCGTCCTTCACCTCCACTTCATCGTTGCTCTCTCCCTCTGATGATGAAGAGGAGGATTTGTCATCAGAGGAGCCGGCGAAGATGGCCTTGAACAGATCCATGGGAGGCCTGCTCTCCTCCTCCTCTTCCTCCTCCTCCTCTTCATCACCTCCTCTCTTCTTGTCTGAGTTGTTCTGCTGATCCGCTGACTTCCTCTGAATGAAGACAACAACAACAACAACAACATCAGGTCTCCTGCTCTCCAGAGGACCAACCCTCGGACCCACAGTGAGTCTGGTCTGGTTTACCTCCGTGTTGGTGATGCTGCTGGAGGCAGGTGAGGAAGGTGAGGAAGGTGAGGCAGGTGTGTTTGAGGAGGTCTGGCTCAGTTTGGTCTCAGTTTGGATTCGTGCAGCGATGAGCAGCTCACTCAGCGGGTCGCTCTTCTTCTCCTCCTCCTTCCGGTCTGATACGTCCCACCTGGACCTCTTCCCTGCCTCCGGAGGCTTTGGAGGAGCTGAGGAGGAAGAGGAGTGATGAGTCAGCTAGTGTGGACCAGCCTTAAGTCTGAAACATCTGGTAGTGTGGACCAGCCTTAAGTCTGAAACATCTGGTAGTGTGGACCAGCCTTAAGTCTGAAACATCTGGTAGTGTGGACCAGCCTTAAGTCTGAAACATCTGGTAGTGTGGACCAGCCTTAAGTCTAAAACATCTGGTAGTGTGGACCAGGCTTAAGTCAGAAACATCTGGTAGTGTGGACCAGCCTTAAGTCAGAAACATCTGGTAGTGTGGACCAGCCTTAAGTCTGAAACATCTGGTTGTGTGGACCAGCCTTAAGTCTGAAACATCTGGTAGTGTGGACCAGCCTTAAGTCTGAAACATCTGGTAGTGTGGACCAGCCTTAAGTCTGAAACATCTGGTAGTGTGGACCAGCCTTAAGTCAGATGTCAGTAACTGGTAAACCCAGAGGGAGCTGGAGGTGAATGAAGTTACCTGTCGTCGTCGTCTCTCTGCTCTCCGTCACAGACAGGAAGTTGAACACTGAGAACTTGTCTCTCTTCACTTTAGGCAGACCGACCAAACTGGACCTGTAGAACCAACAGACAGTACTTTCACTTTTTAAGTACATTTTACAGCTAGTACTTGTGTACTTTTACTTCAGTAGTACTTGGTGTGTGTGTGTGTGTGTGTGTGTGTGTGTGTGTGTGTGTGTGTGTGTGTGTGTGTGTGTGTGTGTGTGTGTGTGTGTACTCGGGGTAGGGGTTGGGGATGTTGAATCTCTTGCAGAGCAGTTTATCAGGATGCCACTCAAACGTTTCTCTGGTCAGTTTTCCGAACATCTTCATGTTGACGGCGGCCTCTTTGTCTTCCACGTCGCCCTGACAACCAAACAACCAGACAACCAGTTAACCAAACAACCAGTCAACCGAACAAGCGGACAAGCAGACAACCAAACAAGCAGACAACCAAACAACCAATCAACCAGTCAGTCAGACAAGCAGACAAGCAGACAACCAGACAGCCAGACAACCAAACAACCAGACAACCAAACAACCAGACAACCAAACAAGCAGACAACCAGTCAACCGAACAAGCAGACAAGCAGACAACCAAACAAGCAGACAACCAAACAACCAATCAACCAGTCAGCCAGACAAGCAGACAACCAGACAAGCAGACAAGCAGACAACCAAACAAGCAGACAACCAAACAACCAATCAACCAGTCAGCCAGACAACCAGACAGCCAGTCAACCAGACAACCAAACAACCAGACAAGCAGACAAGCAGACAGCCAGACAACCAGACAACCAGTCAGCCAGACAAGCAGACAACCAGACAGCCAGACAGCCAGACAACCAGTCAGCCAGACAACCAGACAGCCAGACAAGCAGACAACCAAACAACCAGACAGCCAGACAACCAAACAACCAGACAGCCAGACAGCCAGTCAGCCAGACAAGCAGACAAGCAGACAAGCAGACAAGCAGACAACCAGACAGCCAGACAACCAAACAACCAGACAACCAGACAAGCAGACAAGCAGACAAGCAGACAAGCAGACAGCCAGTCAGCCAGACAACCAGTCAGCCAGACAACCAGTCAACCAGACAGCCAGACAACCAAACAACCAGACAGCCAGTCAACCAGACAAGCAGACAAGCAGACAACCAGACAGCCAGACAACCAAACAACCATACAAGCAGACAAGCAGACAGCCAGACAAGCAGACAAGCAGACAGCCAGACAAGCAGACAACCAAACAGCCAGACAACCAGTTAGCCAGACAAGCAGACAAGCAGACAACCAAACAACCAGACAGCCAGACAACCAAACAGCCAGACAACCAGTCAGCCAGACAAGCAGACAGCCAGACAAGCAGACAACCAAACAACCAGACAGCCAGACAACCAAACAGCCAGACAAGCAGACAACCAGACAGCCAGGCAACCAAACAACCAGACAAGCAGACAAGCAGACAAGCAGACAACCAAACAACCAGACAAGCAGACAGCCAGTCAGCCAGACAAGCAGACAACCAAACAACCAAACAGCCAGACAACCAGACAAGCAGACAAGCAGACAACCAAACAACCAGACAAGCAGACAACCACACAACCAGACAACCACAGTACCAAACAACCAGACAGCCAAACAACCAAACAAGCAGACAACCAAACAAGCAGACAACCAAGCAACCAGCCAACCAGACAACCAAACAACCAGCCAACCAGACAACCAGCCAACCACACAACTAAGCAACCAGCCAACCAAACAACCAGCCAACCAAACAACCAGCCAACCAGCCAACCAGACAACGAGACAAGCAGACAACCAAACAACCAGACAACCAAACAACCAGCCAACCAGACAACCAAACAACCAGACAACGAGACAAGCAGACAACCAAACAACCAAACAACCAGACAACCAAACAACCAGTCAACCAAACAACCAGACAACCAAACAACGAGACAACCAGTCAACCAAACAACCAGACAACAAGATAAGCAGACAATCAAACAACCAAACAACCAGACAACCAAACAACCAGTCAACCAAACAACCAGACAACCAGACAACCAAACAACCAAACAACCAGCCAACCAGCCAACCACACAACTAAGCAACCAGACAACCAAACAACCAGACAACCAAACAACCAGACAAACAGACAACCAAACAACGAGACAACCAGTCAACCAAACAACCAAACAACGAGACAACGAGACAAGCAGACAACCAAACAACCAGACAACCAAACAACCAGACAACCAGACAACCAAACAACCAGACAACCAAACAAGCAGACAATACACTGACTATGGATCAGAACCTCACAGAACCACACTGAGCGCGGCCTCCTACCTCCTGGTCACGGCTGACCTCCACGCTGTCCTCCTCCTCCTCCTGAGTCTTGGCTCTGGTGAAGCGGGAGGACAGCGAGGAGGAGGTGGGTCTGTACAGGATGGAGGCTCGGACGAACTCGTCCCTCTCCCTGCTGCGCTCCCACTCCGTCATCCCCGGGTCCAGACTCTGCTCCAGGCCGTCTGGGACACAGAGACCAGGTTTATGGTTCACACCTACTGTGCTCTAGATCAACATGTACTCAGTATGCTTGTACAACATAAAACTCTGTTAGTGGTGTGTCTGAAGGGACTGCAGTGCATGATGGGACATGTAGGCCTCCTACCTTTGTCTCCCTGTTTCAGGCCGTTCAGGTAGAGCTCGTAGCGGGCCTGTTTGCTGGGGTTCATCTCAAACGGTCTGAAGGTCTGCGAGGAGGTCTGGACTCCTCTCCACGCCGTCAGAGCCTCCTGCTGCTGCTCGTGGCCGGAGGATGCCGCGCCGCCCCCAGTCGAAGACCCTGCCGCCGACCGCGAGGCATCGTGGGAGGCCGGGGTGGCGGTTTTGGTGGAGGGCACGTTGGGGGAGTTACGGAGGTTGAGCAGTCGCTGTCTGTCTTCAGGCCTCAGCAGCTCCAGAACTGAACTGGGACCTGATCAGGATCCAGGACAACAACACATCAGATACTGAGTCTGTTAGTTAGTCAGTTCGTTAGATGTAGACAGTCGACTCAGAGTTTCTCAGGACAGAGATCAGCATAAATCAGCCTGTTAGACACCCGGCCCCCTGAAGCTGTGGTTAGACTTTCAGTAAGGACGGTCACAGTCCGTTGCTACGTATAACAGACCGTTGCTACGTATGATAGACCGTTGCTACGTATAACAGACCGTTGCTACGTATAACAGACCGTTGCTACGTATGATAGACCGCTGCTACGTATGATAGACCGTTGCTACGTATAACAGACCGTTGCTACGTATAGCAGACCGTTGCTACGTATAACAGACCGTTGCTACGTATAACAGACCGTTGCTACGTATAGCAGACCGTTGCTACGTATAACAGACCGTTGCTAGGTATGACAGACCGTTGCTACGTATAACAGACCGTTGCTACGTATAGCAGACCGTTGCTACGTATAACAGACCGTTGCTAGGTATAACAGACCGTTGCTACGTATAACAGACCGTTGCTACGTATGATAGACCGCTGCTACGTATAACAGACCGTTGCTACGTATAACAGTCCGTTGCTACGTATGACAGACCGTTGCTACGTATAACAGACCGTTGCTACGTATAACAGACCGTTGCTACGTATGATAGACCGTTGCTACGTATAACAGACCGTTGCTACGTATAACAGACCGTTGCTACGTATAACAGACCGTTGCTACGTATAGCAGACCGTTGCTACGTATAACAGACCGTTGCTAGGTATAACAGACCGTTGCTAGGTATAACAGACCGTTGCTACGTATAACAGACCGTTGCTACGTATAGCAGACCGTTGCTACGTATAACAGACCGTTGCTAGGTATAACAGACCGTTGCTACGTGTAACAGACCGTTGCTACGTATGATAGACCGCTGCTACGTATGATAGACCGTTGCTACGTATAACAGACCGTTGCTACGTATGACAGACCGTTGCTACGTATAACAGACCGTTGCTATATATATAACAGACCGTTGCTATGTATAACAGACCGTTGCTATATATATAACAGACCGTTGCTATGTATAACAGACCGTTGCTATGGACACAGCTCTGATGTCGGACTCTGGATGACCGTTTTGGTGTCTAATTATTGATTTCTTCAGTTAGTAGCCGTGTAATAATCAGGATAATGTACACCTAGCGGGTCAGTGTTGTGAAAGAATCCCCACAGGGTGATGAGAGACCGCGTCGGGTCCTGCACGGCTCCACTCCGCTCCGCTCCGCGTCGGGTCCTGCACGGCTCCACTCCGCTCCGCGTCGGGTCCTGCAGCATCACCCTGTTGGGGATTCCTTCCCCACACTGACCCGCTAGCGGTACATCATCTCTTACATAACGGACCGGTACCTTGCAGAGCGTCTTCTTCCAGCAGCGTCCTCCTCTGGCCGGAGTCCAGCTGGTGGCGTCCTCCTCCCTGTTGGGGCTCCTCTTTGACCATGTGGCCCCTGGAGGCCCTCAGAGCCTCGGCCAGCGCCGGACTGACCCCGGAGAGACCCGAAACGTGGACCGCCACCGGACGGAACCGCCGGACGGGACGGTAGTCTCTGGGCAGAGAGGGGGGGGGGAAGATCTGCAGACAGACAGAGAGAGGTCGGTTAGCGGAGGTTAGTGGAGGTTAGTGGAGGTTAGTGAAGGTTAGTGGAGGTTAGAGAAGGTTAGTGGAGGTTAGTGGAGGTTAGTGGAGGTTAGCGGAGGTTAGTGGAGGTTAGTGGAGGTTAGTGGAGGTTAGAGAAGGTTAGTGGAGGTTAGCGGAGGTTAGTGGAGGTTAGTGGAGGTTAGTGGAGGTTAGTGGAGGTTAGAGAAGGTTAGTGGAGGTTAGAGAAGGTTAGTGGAGGTTAGTGAAGGTTAGTGGAGGTTAGTGGAGGTTAGTGGAGGTTAGTGGAGGTTAGTGGAGGTTAGAGAAGGTTAGTGGAGGTTAGTGGAGGTTAGTGGAGGTTAGAGAAGGTTAGTGGAGGTTAGTGGAGGTTAGAGAAGGTTAGTGGAGGTTAGCGGAGGTTAGTGGAGGTTAGAGAAGGTTAGCGGAGGTTAGCGGAGGTTAGTGGAGGTTAGAGAAGGTTAGTGGAGGTTAGAGAAGGTTAGAGGAGGTTAGCGGAGGTTAGTGGAGGTTAGTGGAGGTTAGTGGAGGTTAGTGGAGGTTAGAGGAGGTTAGAGGAGGTTAGTGAAGGTTAGTGAAGGTTAGTGGAGGTTAGTGGAGGTTAGAGAAGGTTAGTGGAGGTTAGTGGAGGT
>CAKALS010000027.1:1703843-1718843 GCA_916701275.1 Sebastes miniatus
ATGGTAACAGGATGTCTGTCTGTCTCTATTGTAACAGGATGTCTGTCTGTCTCTATGGTAACAGGATGTCTGTCTGTCTCTATTGTAACAGGATGTCTGTCTGTCTCTATGGTAACAGGATGTCTCTCTGTCTCTATGGTAACAGGATGTCTGTCTGTCTGTCTCTATTGTTACAGGATGTCTGTCTGTCTGTCTCTATGGTAACAGGATGTTTGTCTGTCTCTATGGTAACAGGATGTCTGTCTGTCTCTATTGTAACAGGATGTCTGTCTGTCTCTATGGTAACAGGATGTCTCTCTGTCTCTATGGTAACAGGATGTCTGTCTGTCTGTCTCTATTGTTACAGGATGTCTGTCTGTCTGTCTCTATGGTAACAGGATGTTTGTCTGTCTCTATGGTAACAGGATGTCTGTCTGTCTCTGTGGTAACAGGATGTCTGTCTGTCTCTATGGTAACAGGATGTCTGTCTGTCTCTATGGTAACGGGATGTCTTTTGGATGTCTACTTTTTCTCAAACTGAGCTGCCTAGGGATGCAAAATGAATTTCAGTGCAAACTGACAATAAACCGTTGACTGGCGGTGGGTTCAAACCGTTGACTGGCGGTGGGTTCAAACCGTTGACTGGCGGTGGGTTCAAACTCTTGACTGGCGGTGGGTTCAAACCGTTGACTGGCGGTGGGTTCAAACTCTTGACTGGCGGTGGGTTCAAACCGTTGACTGGCGGTGGGTTCAAACTCTTGACTGGCGGTGGGTTCAAATCGTTGACTGGCGGTGGGTTCAAACCGTTGACTGGCGGTGGGTTCAAACCGTTGACTGGCGGTGGGTTCAAACTCTTGACTGGCGGTGGGTTCAAACCGTTGACTGGCGGTGGGTTCAAACTCTTGACTGGCGGTGGGTTCAAATCGTTGACTGGCGGTGGGTTCAAACCGCTGACTGGCGGTGGGTTCAAACCGTTGACTGGCGGTGGGTTCAAACCGTTGACTGGCGGTGGGTTCAAACTCTTGACTGGCGGTGGGTTCAAACCGTTGACTGGCGGTGGGTTCAAACTCTTGACTGGCGGTGGGTTCAAATCGTTGACTGGCGGTGGGTTCAAACCGTTGACTGGCGGTGGGTTCAAACCGTTGACTGGCGGTGGGTTCAAACCGCTGACTGGCGGTGGGTTCAAACCGTTGACTGGCGGTGGGTTCAAACCGCTGACTGGCGGTGGGTTCAAACTCTTGACTGGCGGTGGGTTCAAACCGCTGACTGGCGGTGGGTTCAAACCGTTGACTGGCGGTGGGTTCAAACCGCTGACTGGCGGTGGGTTCAAACTCTTGACTGGCGGTGGGTTCAAACCGTTGACTGGCGGTGGGTTCAAACCGCTGACTGGCGGTGGGTTCAAACCGCTGACTGGCGGTGGGTTCAAACCGTTGACTGGCGGTGGGTTCAAACCGTTGACTGGTGTTGGGTTCAAACCGTTGACTGGCGGTGGGTTCAAACCGTTGACTGGCGGTGGGTTCAAACTCTTGACTGGCGGTGGGTTCAAACCGTTGACTGGCGGTGGGTTCAAACCGCTGACTGGCGGTGGGTTCAAACCGCTGACTGGCGGTGGGTTCAAACCGTTGACTGGCGGTGGGTTCAAACCGCTGACTGGCGGTGGGTTCAAACCGTTGTAATGAATAAACCTGTGTTTCTACCGGTACCCTTTAACCAATGTTACCCTCAGTGATGCCGGTACCGTTTACCCGCTGCGCTGTTACCTTAGTGATGTAGTGATGTCTTCCTCTCTGATCCTCTTCTCAGGTCTTTGGGGAGTTATGACGTCTCAGGAGGAGGCGTCTTCCTTCAGGAGTTTTTTTCAGTACGTGGAGGATAGCGGCCTTCGAACATACGACGGTCTGGTCATTCAGAACGCCTCCGACATCGCCAGAGAGAGCGATCGGGTCCGCAACCAGACGAACTGGGCCTACCTGCAGGAGAAACACCAGAAGAAGAGACGACAGGAGGACGCCATCAAGAGGTAGGAACCATTTAAACTGTAACACCATCAAGAGGTAGGAACCATTTAAACTGTAACGCCATCAAGAGGTAGGAACCATTTAAACTGTAACACCATCAAGAGGTAGGAACCATTTAAACTGTAACACCATCAAGAGGTAGGAACCATTTAAACTGTAACACTATCAAGAGGTAGGAACCATTTAAACTGTAACACCATCAAGAGGTAGGAACCATTTAAACTGTAACACCATCAAGAGGTAAGAACCATTTAAACTGTAACACCATCAAGAGGTAAGAACCATTTAAACTGTAACACCATCAAGAGGTAGGAACCATTTAAACTGTAACACCATCAAGAGGTAGGAACCATTTAAACTGTAACACCATCAAGAGGTAGGAACCATTTAAACTGTAACACCATCAAGAGGTAAGAACCATTTAAACTGTAACACCATCAAGAGGTAAGAACCATTTAAACTGTAACACCATCAAGAGGTAGGAACCATTTAAACTGTAACACCATCAAGAGGTAAGAACCATTTAAACTGTAACACCATCAAGAGGTAGGAACAATTTAAACGGTGATGCCATCAAGAGGTAGGAACCATTTAAACTGTAACACCATCAAGAGGTAGGAACCATTTAAACTGTGAGCTCTCAGCCGACTACACTGACGTCAGGCCAGTGAATAGGCGTTATCAGTCGCTATAGGCCCCATAGATGTGGGTCAGTAGGGGCCTACTACACTCACTAGTAGGTGTTATCATCTATTCACATGGTAGATCACTGAAAGAAAGTATAAAGGAACAGAATGGCGATGTCTAGAGAGCGCGGTGAGTATGACAGGAGCAGAAGTCAAAGTCAGGCGCTGTAGTGTAGACAACATGAACCTCCAGATGTTTTACATAACAATATGAACCTCCAGATGTTTTACATAACAACATACATCCAGATGTTTTACATAACAACATACATCCAGATGTTTTACATAACAACATACATCCAGATGTTTTACACAACAACAAACACATAAATAATCAGTAGAGCTGTTAACGATGGTCAGAAACACGCTGATGTCCACTCGGATTCACGGGAACACCAGCGACAGACTACTGTTGGGCAAGGCACCTGCCTGGGGCCCCGACTAGAAGGGCCCCGACTAGAAGGGCCCCGACTAGAAGGGCCCCAAACCGCTATAGATTTATTATGATGTTTAGATATGAAACATATTGAATCATGGTACTATTCTAACTAAACATCTCATAAAATGCCCCCAAAGCACTGAGACAACTGTATACTACTGTTACTATACTACTTACTGTGTACTTCTACTACTTTAAAGGAACTACATCTACCTGACAGAGGAATGTTACTGTTGATGAAATATAACCATGTTAGAAGTGAAAGCTCCACCGAGGACAGACGACACCGCTCCGTCCCTCTGCACCTGAAGGCAACACTTCAATGCAGCACTTTTACTGTGTGCTATTAATACTTCAACTATTAATACTTTAACTATTAATACTTTAACTATTAATACTTCAACTATTAATACTTTAACTATTAATACTTTAACTATTAATACTTCAACTATTAATTACTTAAATTATTAATACTTCAACTATTAATACTTTAACTATTAATACTTCAACTATTAATACTTCAACTATTAATTACTTAAATTATTAATACTTCAACTATTAATACTTTAACTATTAATACTTTAACTATTAATACTTCAACTATTAATTACTTAAATTATTAATACTTCAACTATTAATACTTTAACTATTAATACTTTAACTATTAATACTTCAACTATTAATACTTCAACTATTAATACTTCAATTATGAATACTTCAATTATGAATACTTCAACTATTAATACTTCAACTATTAATACTTCAACTATTAATACTTCAATTATGAATACTTCAATTATTAATAGTTGAAGTATTAATAGTTGAAGTATTAATAGTTGAAGTATTAATAGTTGAAGCTAGGGTTGGTAATTTTCTTCAAAAACATTTTCTGTTACATTTGTTGAACTTCTCTTTACATCCTGACAGCTATCAATCAATCAATCAATCAATCAATCAATCAATCAATCAATCAATCAATCAATCAATCAATCAATCAATCAATCAATCAATCAATCAATCAATCAATCAATCAATCTGATATCTGTGGATGCTGAAGGACTGTAAAAACCCGACAGCTGTCTGCGTGCCCTGTTGGTTGCTTATGTTCATTATGATGATGTTGGGGAGTGTCTCTGGAGGGAGGCTGTCTACCTGTCTACCTGTCTACCTGTCTACCTACCTGTCCACCTGTCCACCTGTCTACCTACCTGTCCACCTACCTGTCTACCTGTCTACCTACCTGTCCACCTACCTGTCCATCTACCTGTCTACCTGTCTACCTACCTGTCCACCTACCTGTCTACCTACCTGTCTACCTGTCCACCTACCTGTCTACCTACCTGTCTACCTGTCTACCTACCTGTCTACCTGTCTACCTACCTGTCCACCTACCTGTCTACCTACCTGTCTACCTGTCTACCTGTCCACCTACCTGTCTACCTACCTGTCTACCTGTCTACCTACCTGTCTACCTTCCTGTCTACCTACCTGTCCAATTACCTGTCTACCTGTCTACCTACCTGTCTACCTACCTGTCCACCTACCTGTCTACCTACCTGTCTACCTACCTGTCTACCTGTCTACCTACCTGTCCACCTACCTGTCTACCTGTCTACCTGTCTACCTACCTGTCCACTTACCTGTCTACCTGTCTACCTGTCTACCTACCTGTCCACCTACCTGCCTACCTGTCTACCTGTCTACCTACCTGTCCACCTACCTGTCTACCTGTCTACCTACCTGTCCACCTACCTGTCTACCTGTCTACCTACCTGTCCACCTACCTGTCTACCTGTCTACCTGTCTACCTACCTGTCCACCTACCTGTCTACCTGTCTACCTACCTAATGATGATGTTGGGGAGTGTCTCTGAAGGGAGGCTGTCTACCTGTCTACCTACCTGTCTACCTACCTGTCTACCTGTCTACCTGCCTACCTACCTAATGATAGTGTTGGGGAGTGTCTCTGAAGGGACGGACGGTCAGAGTTGATGACTTGTAGACGTCCTCTCTAGATTCAGGGTTGGGGTTAGCGTTAGCTTGTGCTGCTAGCTGCTGGGGTTCATATTTATTACTAAATGCTTTTTCTTATTTACACTGATATATTTTTATTCTATTCATTATATTTGAATTCATTTTATTATTCCCTAATGTTATTTTCTTGTGTTCCAACATGCCACTTACCTTAAAGCACTTCTTTTTGTACATGACGAGTGACGTCCCTTTGGGGAGTTGTGAGGTTTTAATGGATCACCTTCCACCTGCAGGACAATGTGCTTCACAGCAGCTCCTTCAGACCGGCTATGTGAGCTTCTGTTTCAACACTTCATCTGCATTCTACAGGGTTTTTATTAGAGTGCATTTTATGGTAACCTTGGTAACCTTGGAAACCTTTTATTCCCCTCCCTTCCTTTCAGTAATCTCTCCGTTGTCCTCCTTCAGTTAGTGGACTTCGGCTATTTGAGCGATTTTAAGAAATATTTAATTTTTCCTTTTTTATGGCATTTTAAGGAATTGTTTTCAGCTGGTCCCCGTGTAACCCGAACCCTGACTGGTTGATGATGTACAGTCACTAATACGTCTTCCTATCCGTCCATCCAGGATTGGTGAAGATGTTGCCATGGCAACAGACGGGGCATACTCTGGGAAACATTTCAGGATGGGTTTCATGACGATGCCGGCCCCACAGGACCGTCTGCCGCCCCCCAGTCAGGGCTTCACCGTCCGGTCCCAGTCCCTCCACTCGGTGGGCGAAGACAACGACTCCAATCCCAACCGGAAACAACCTCCCCCCAAACCCAAGAGAGACCCCAACACCAAACTGAGCAGCAGCTCTGAGACGATGGACGGAGGCTCCAAGACGGACGTTCAAGAGTTCAAAGAGACGTCGGAGCAGGCTGAAGGTGAGAACACAACACCTGCCCGACACCTGTTGGTTAAACCCGACACCTGTTGGTTAAACCCGACACCTGTTGGTTAAACTCGACACCTGTTGGTTAAACCCGACACCTGTTGGTTAAACCCGACACCTGTTGGTTAAACTCGACACCTGTTGGTTAAACCCGACACCTGTTGGTTAAACATGACACCTGTTGGTTAAACATGACACCTGTTGGTTAAACCCGACGCCTGTTGGTTAAACCCGACACCTGTTGGTTAAACATGACACCTGTTGGTTAAACATGACACCTGTTGGTTAAACATGACACCTGTTGGTTAAACCCGACGCCTGTTGGTTAAACTCGACGCCTGTTGGTTAAACCCGACACCTGTTGGTTAAACCCGACACCTGTTGGTTAAACCCGACACCTGTTGGTTAAACCCGACGCCTGTTGGTTAAACTCGACGCCTGTTGGTTAAACCCGACACCTGTTGGTTAAACATGACACCTGTTGGTTAAACCTGACGCCTGTTGGTTAAACCCGGCACCTGTTGGTTAAACCCGACACCTGTTGGTTGTCTGTCTGCAGCTCGGCGTCTCTCTGGTGAGGACTACAGGAAGATGCCTCCACCCAAACCCAAAAGAAATCCAAACACTCAGCTCAGCACCTCCTTTGATGAATCTTACGTCCGTATCCATGGCAACAAGAAGTCTTCCTCGCGACTGGACAAATCTTCATCCCAAAGTCAGAGTCCGACGTCGAGGGACACGGACGACGAGGAGCCCGTCTACATCGAGATGGTGGGAAATGTCCTGCGGGAGCTGAAAGGTCAGGACGGCGTGGAGGACGAACAGAGCGAGGCGGTCTACGAGGAGATGAAGTACCCAATGCTCGAGGACTTCCTGCAGGACGCTCACGCTGCCATCATGGATCCTGAAGCCTGGTCGTCCCGTGGCTCTCTCTGTGACATCCCTCCACCCTTCCCCAACCTCCTGACTCACCGCCCACCGCTGTTCGTCTTCCCCCCCGCCCCGGCCCAGTGCTCCCCCAACTCCGACGAGTCCCCCCTCACCCCGTTAGACGTCACTCGGCTGCCTGTGATGGACAACGCCACCTACAGCCAGTCGGGTGGTGTTGAACCTTCTCAGAGCTCCACCCACCACCGCAAGGAGCGAGATCGGGACCGGGACCGAGACCGAGACCGAGACCGAGACCGAGACCGTGATCTGTCCTCCACCCACACTGTCACCTCCTCTGGCCGCTCGTCAGCTCCGCCTTTGCCCTCCAACCTCTACAAGTCCTCTGGCTCCGCCCACAGTGGTCACGGTTACCCCCGCAGCCAATCAGCATGTCCGTCTCCGGTCAGCATGGGTCGCTCTCTGACCCCCCTCAGCCTGAAGAGGCCGCCGCCGTACGACGCTCTGATGGCAGGAGGAAGTATACCCCGCTCTTCCTCTTCCTCTTCCTCGTCCTCACACAGGGCCGGGGACTGTGGAGCTAAACTCAGTAACTCGTCCTCCGCCCACGGCTCCATGCAGAACGTGTCCATGAGGTCACACACTCCCACCAGCCCATTGGACGAACTCAACAACCTGTTCAGCTCTGGTAGACAGGTGATGAAGAAAGGAACCGGAGGCAGGAAGAGCAGAGGGAGTGAAGGTAAATACTCAGTACTGCATCAGTACTGCAGCAGTACTGCAGTACTACTGCATCAGTACTCCATCAGTACTTTGGCAGTACTGCAGTAGTACTGCAGCAGTACTGCAGTAGTACTGCATCAGTACTTCAACAGTACTCCATCAGTACTGCAGCAGTACTACACTGCAGGCATGTTTGAACCGAACAGTTCTGGGAACTTCCTGAGAAGAACTGACCACCGGGGTTAGTCTCTGTGCTACTGGGTTAGTCTCTGTGCTACTGGATTAGTCTCTGTGCTACTGGGTTAGTCTCTGTGCTACTGGGTTAGTTTTTGTGTTACTGGGTTAGTCTCTGTGCTACTGGGTTAGTTTTTGTGTTACTGGGTTAGTCTCTGTGCTACTGGGTTAGTCTCTGTGTTACTGGGTTAGTCTCTGTGCTACTGGGTTAGTCTCTGTGCTACCGGGTTAGCCTTTGTGCTACTGGGTTAGTCTCTGTGCTACTGGGTTAGTCTCTGTGCTACTGGGTTAGTCTCTGTGCTACTGGGTTAGTCTCTGTGCTACTGGGTTAGTCTCTGTGCTACTGGGTTAGTTTTTGTGTTACTGGGTTAGTCTCTGTGTTACTGGATTAGTCTTTGTGTTACTGGGTTAGTCTCTGTGTTACTGGGTTAGTCTCTGTGCTACTGGGTTAGTCTTTGTGTTACTGGATTAGTCTCTGTGTTACTGGATTAGTCTCTGTGTTACTGGATTAGTCTCTGTGTTACTGGATTAGTCTTTGTGTTACTGGATTAGTCTCTGTGTTACTGGATTAGTCTCTGTGTTACTGGATTAGTCTCTGTGTTACTGGATTAGTCTCTGTGTTACTGGGTTAGTCTCTGTGCTACTGGGTTAGTCTTTGTGTTACTGGATTAGTCTCTGTGTTACTGGATTAGTCTCTGTGTTACTGGATTAGTCTTTGTGTTACTGGATTAGTCTCTGTGTTACTGGATTAGTCTCTGTGTTACTGGATTAGTCTCTGTGTTACTGGATTAGTCTTTGTGTTACTGGATTAGTCTCTGTGTTACTGGATTAGTCTCTGTGTTACTGGATTAGTCTTTGTGTTACTGGATTAGTCTCTGTGTTACTGGATTAGTCTTTGTGTTACTGGATTAGTCTTTGTGTTACTGGATTAGTCTTTGTGTTACTGGATTAGTCTCTGTGTTACTGGATTAGTCTTTGTGTTACTGGATTAGTCTTTGTGTTACTGGGTTAGTCTCTTTGCTTCACATAGTGAATTCTTCCCTGTTTGACCTCTGGGCTGCAGAGCGGTAGCAGACACCTGCAGAACGGTAGCAGACACCTGCAGAGCGGTAGCAGACACCTGCAGAGCGGTAGCAGACACCTGCAGAGCGGTAGCAGACACCTGCAGAGCGGTAGCAGACACCTGCAGGATATAAACCACTGAAGAAACCTGATTAACTTCATTAAAGTGATTTAACACCACAAAGAACAACCTTGTTATCATAACATTGAGGTCTACAACGGACAGGCCTATATATATAGATATATATGTGCGCTTCTTACACAGTAAATAAATGGATATGATTGATGTCAACATGTGGGACAGATGTGTCTCCTGACCTGAAAGACAAGGGGGGGTGGGGAGGTGTACTGTGTCTCTGAGATCCTCTCGGCTCTGATGAGATAAGAGTTACCAACAGACATAAAACTAAACATTAAATTAGCTGCTGAGGAAACAAGTTTTCATTCTGTCTCTGTCTCCTGTCTTTGTCTCCATGTGTCTCTGTAGGAGACTCCAGGTCTCTGCCCAGACACGGCAGTAAAGACGGAAAGTCCAGTCCAGTTTCAGGAAGGATGGGGAGGTCGTCTGTCAGCCCGACCATGATGCTGTCTGGAGGCGGAGGAGGCGGAGGAGGCGGAGGAGGTGAGTCCGTCAGTGCCAATAACACTACAGGGACATAGAGACCAGAGGTCTGTACTAGGCAGTAGGGTTTACGGTTAGCGAGGTAACTTCAGGGTTAACCCTTCAGGGTTTTCGTCCTACGAAGCTGGTTCACTTCTTACCTGGGTAGATCTCCATGGTAACTGATGCTGAACAGCTGACCTGCTCCAGAGCAGGTTATGTTCCAGATAAGAGATCAACTCGTATAAAAGCACCTCCTACTGACCAATCAGAGCTCCGTGTGGTGATTGTATGATAATATTACACACATATGAAGAAGTTACCGTCATAATCAGACTAAACACAACTCAGTTTAAACTGACAGATGCAGGAAGGACAGCTGGATTTATGCTGGGGGTGTTTACCGCTTTGAATTATGTTTTTATATTTTTTAACTTCCTCTTGAGTCCGTTTCAGACCGCCGGAGACGGGGGGGGGGGGGGCAGCTGAGAGAAGGTTCAAATAGTCACACGCCGTATTAATATTACTGGTCATGACGAGGTGTAATCCAGTCATCCATTATACATTTAAAAGCTGTTTATATCTAGAGGAGTATATCTGACTGTTGAGTGTTAAATTAATAAGTCTGTTAATTTAATCATCCACACATCTGGAGTTGTTTCTTTCACCAGCTGTTCTTCCTGCATCTGGCAGCTTCAACTGTTACTGTTAGTCTGATTAAGAGTTTCACTTCTTCATATCTGTCTGATATAGTTCACTCTTCCTTTGATAAATGTGTCTCTCTGCTGTCTGTAGACTAGTCCATGTCTGTGATTGGTCAGTAGACGTGTCCATGTCTGTGATTGGTCAGTAGACTAGTCCATGTCTGTGATTGGTCAGTAGACGTGTCCATGTCTGTGATTGGTCAGTAGACTAGTCCGTGTCTGTGATTGGTCTGATGCTGCTAACTCCGCCCCGTTCATGTGAACTCGCTCACAGCCAGACTGAGAAACTCTGGGTCGATTTACTGAGTTGATAACCAGCTTCATAGGACCGCTTAGTTTCATCTCTGTTGTTAGAGTTAATGAAGCCAGATAACTAGAAGATACCCTGGAGATGATGGCGATACCCTGGGTATGATGAGATACCCTGGGTACGATGGAGATACCCTGGTATGATGAGATACCCTGGGTATGATGAAGATACCCTGGGTACGATGAGGGTACGATGAAGATACCCTGGGTACGATGAAGATACCCTGGGTACGATGAGGGTACGATGAAGATACCCTGGGTACGATGAAGATACCCTGGAGATGATGAACATACCTTGGGGATGATGGAGATACCCTGGGTACGATGGAGATACCCTGGTATGATGAAGATACCCTGGTATGATGAAGATACCCTGGGTACGATGAAGATACCTTGGGTATGATGAGATACCGTGGTATGATGAAGATACCCTGGAGATGATGAACATACCTTGGGTATGATGAAGATACCCTGGTATGATGAGGATACCCTGGTATGATGAAGATACCCTGGGTACGATGAAGATACCTTGGGTATGATGAGATACCCTGGGTACGATGAAGATACCCTGGGTATGATGGAGATATCCTGGGTACGATGGAGATACCCTGGTATGATGAAGATACCCTGGGTACGATGAAGATACCCTGGGGATGATGGAGATACCCTGGGTATGATGGAGATATCCTGGGTACGATGAAGATACCCTGGTATGATGGAGATACCCTGGTACGATGAAGATACCCTGGGTATGATGAAGATACCCTGGGTACGATGAAGATACCCTGGTATGATGAAGATACCCTGGGTATGATGAAGATACCCTGGGTACGATGAAGATACCCTGGGTATGATGGAGATACCCTGGGTATGATGAAGATACCCTGGGTATGATGAACATACCTTGGGTATGATGAACTCGCTTCTTAGTACAGACCTGAGGTCAGGTTTGAATGTAATCTTTTTGTGTTGATTGTATATATAATAATAATAATAATAATAATCTCATCTGCAGAATCGAAGTCGGTTTGTAAACTCGGCCGTTCAGCATCGACTTCAGGAGTTCCTTCACCAGGTGGAACGCCACAACGTCACCTGTATGAGCCGCATCATCATCATCCTGCCCTCAGCCAGGTACCACACCTGTAAAACACCCGTCTGTTTACCTGTCTGTCTACCTGTCTGTAAAACACCTGTCTGTTTGTCTGTCCATCCAACTTTCTGTAAAACACCCGTCTGTTTACCTGTCTGTCTACCTGTCTGTAAAACACCTGTCTGTCTACCTGTCTCTGTCTGTCCTACTTGTCTGTTCATTTAGATAATTTTGTAAATCAGACGACAAACAGCAGTTTTATTTTAAATAGAAAAATAAATATATATATATAAATATAAAGTATAAATATATATATATATACTTTATATTTTAAACAGGAGACAACTTCACTGAACAACAGAACGTAAAACATTTAACAGACGACAGAAGATCAATACACCAGCTGACTCACATCTGACCTGTTAACCAGTTAACTTGTTAACCAGTAAACAAGTTAACATGTAAACCTGAAAACACGTTAACCTGTAAACACGTTAACCAGTTTACAGGTTAACACGTTAACCTGTAAACACGTTAGCCTGTAAACACGTTAACCTGTAAACACATTAACCTGTTAAGACGTTAACCAGTTTACAGGTTAACACGTTAACCAGTTAACACGTTAACCTGTACACACGTTAACCTGTTAACCAGTAAACAAGTTAACATGTAAACCTGAAAACACGTTAACCTGTTAACACGTTAACAAGTTAACCTGCAAACACGTTAACCTGCAAACACGTTAACCTGCTAACACGTTAACAAGTTAACCTGCAAACACGTTAACCTGCTAACATGTTAACAAGTTAACCTGCACACACGTTAACCTGCAAACACGTTAACCTGCAAACACGTTAACCTGCAAACACGTTAACCTGCTAACACGCTAACCTGCTATCACGCTAACCAGTTAACACGTTAACCAGTTAACACGCTAACCAGTTAACACGTTAACCTGTTAACACGTTAACCTGTAAACACGTTAACCTTCTAACCTGTAAATACGTTAACCAGTTAACCAACTAACCGGTAAACAAAGAGTTTTCTTGACTTTGTTTCATAATCATTTCATGTGTAAAATATTTGGTGTTTAAATTAAAGTTTTTTGTATTGTGTCTCAATATGAACCATAAACATTAAACATTAAAATTAATCTGTAGACATTAAAGTGAAGTAATACTTTGATACTGATACTAACAGAGTTTCATTATTGGTACTATTGTTAAACTAACTTTATACTAACATTAAACTAACATTAAACTAACATTAAACTAACCCTGATCTGACGACACCGAAGCACTTTAATAGATTAAATTTCATTCAACTTTGATTTTTTTACAATTATTTACACAAATAAAAAATGTAATCTCACCTAACCCTACCCTTTCCTCAACCCCTAACCCTAACCACTAACCCCTAACCCTAACCCTAACCCTTTCCTCAACCCCTAACCCTAACCACTAACCCTAACCCTACCCTTACCTCAACCCCTAACCCCCTAACCCTAACCCTAACCCTAACCCCTAACCCCTAACCCTAACCCTTTCCTCAACCCCTAACCCCCTAACCCTAACCCTAACCCTAACCCCTATCTCTAACCCCCTAACCCTAACCCCTAACCCCTAACCCTAACCCTTTCCTCAACCCCTAACCCCCTAACCCTAACCCTAACCCTAACCCTAACCCTAACCACTAACCCCTAACCCTAACCACTAACCCTAACCCTAACCCCTATCCCTAACCCCCTAACCCTAACCCCTATCTCACCTAACCCTAATATAACCTAACCTTAACCCTAACTCCGCCCAGCCATCAGCATCTAGCCCCGCCCCTCTACTGTAGCCCCGCCCCTATTTTTGAAGCACTTCTGTGTTGTTCTCATTTTTAAATGAAAAACAAACGTTTGTTCGAACGTCTTGGTTCATAACGATGATGATGATGATGATGATGATGATGATGATGATGATGATGTATATTCACATAACATCTGTACCTTTGTGTGTTCCTGTTGGCTGATTCTGAGTCTCTGACAATAAAATATCTGATTTCACCAGATTCAGAAACGCGATGTAGTTTCTGCCGCCGGGCGTCTTTCTGCCGCCGGGCGTCTTTCTGCCACCGGGCGTCATTCTGCCGCCGGGCGTCATTCTGTCTCTCAGTCAGAACAATAACTAAAGACGGACTTCGATGACATCAGGAAGTTCTGTAGCTCAGTAAACTCCAACTTTATACGACAGTAAATATACTATAAAGACCCAACGTCCCCATAGAGCCAGACCTCAGAGACCCAACGTCCCCCTAGAGCCAGACCTCAGAGACCCAACGTCCCCCTAGAGCCAGACCTCAGAGACCCAACGTCCCCCTAGAGCCAGACCTCAGAGACCCAACGTCCCCCTAGAGCCAGACCTCAGAGACCCAACGTCCTCCTAGAGCCAGACCTTAAAGTGGGCCAGAACCATCCGGAGCAACTCTCTGGAACCTTCCATTAATAAGTAGGCCTAAATAAATCTGACTGTCAGTTTCATTCAGAACAACGTGAAGAGACTTCATCTTCATGAGCTGCAGCCAAGCGTTCCTTCAGCTGATGCCCTCAGATACTCACTCAACACACCACAGAGACACTTCCTCCCACATCCAGGGTTAGGGTTACCACCACGACACCTGATCTCACTGGGAATCCCCACTGGAAGTCAGACGAGGAGAGACACGAGAGACGAGACACGACAACATTATCTGTCTCTGACTAGAGACGGCTACTGTAGCAGGACCACTTGTGGGACTTGTTCTTCAGGCTGGGACGGGCTGATAACAAGTTGCTGGGTTCTGGATGTTTCTCAGAGTCGAGGTGCCAGTTTCAGCTCTGTACTTCTTCCAGCATAATGTGGTCGCGTAGAGGTGGAACAGAGGCAGCCATAGAGAGGAGGTGTGAGGGTCGACCGGTTATTAACACATTCTCTAACAAGACCTCGTCATTAATACTAAAGAATGTAATCTGAAACGGCTGGAGGATGCCGGTAAGAGCGGGTAGGGGTGGAGTTCAGTGGGATGATGGGGGTCGAGGGGAGGGATGAAAAAGGAAGGAGGATACCGGGAGGTGAACGGTGGTTACCAGCTGGTGAACGGTGGTTACCAGCTGGTGAACGGTGGTTACCAGCTGGTGAACTGTGGTTACCAGCTGGTGAACGGTGGTTACCAGCTGGTGAACGGTGGTTACCAGCTGGTGAACTGTGGTTACCAGCTGGTGAACGGTGGTTACCAGCTGGTGAACTGTGGTTACCAGCTGGTGAACTGTGGTTACCAGCTGGTGAACGGTGGTTACCAGCTGGTGAACTGTGGTTACCAGCTGGTGAACGG
>CAKALS010000027.1:1723843-1748843 GCA_916701275.1 Sebastes miniatus
CCGTGGAGGTAAACCGGAAGGGGCGGGACTTCGCCTCTCTATACTTCCTGTGAAGCTCTTCAGAATAACACTTCCCTGATACATCAGTAAAACATGCTGTGAATGACGACGTTCGGTGGTTCCGGTCTCAGACTCTGTATCTGCTCATAAGACTTTTACTTTGAAAGGTCGGTACTTGGCAGTGAACCGGATGTAATCAGAGCGCCATGTTGGAGTCAAAGATCTAACTGTTTGTGTTTCTGAGACTTTGTCCCTCAGTGAGACACGCAGCCGAACCGGGACCGGAGTAGTAGCCCGGTGTACCGTCCGGCCGCCTGATGGAGCGCGGCGGCTCGGCGGTGTTTGTGTGTCAGACGGGGCTGATCATGGAGGCGGCGGTGGAGTCCGCGGTGTCTGAGCTCCACCGGGACACGGACAGTCCGGAGAGACGGGTGAGGACACACGGTGACCGTTAATATCAATACTAACACAAACAGATCAATATCAGAGTCAATATATTGATCTAGAGTTGATCTGAAAGCTCAGAGAGATTCAGAGGGAAATCCTCCGTCACTTCCTGCTTTGCTGGAGAGTTATAATCACGCGAGACAACAGAAACGTGACTTAGAATGACGTCATGTCGTCAGTCAGATAAAGATGAGACTTTGTGCCTAATGCACCTATTGGTCTAATCATTAATAAATAATACTTTAATAACAGCGTGTAGTTTAACCCCTATGACTTCCTGTTGTAGCGTGTAGTTTAACCCTTTGACTTCCTGTTGTAGCGTGTAGTTTAACCCTATGACTTCCTGTTGTAGCGTGTAGTTTAACCCCTATGACTTCCTGTTGTAGCGTGTCGTTTAACCCTTTGACTTCCTGTTGTAGCGTGTAGTTTAACCCCTATGACTTCCTGTTGTAGCGTGTAGTTTAACCCTATGACTTCCTGTTGTAGCGTGTAGTTTAACCCCTATGACTTCCTGTTGTAGCGTGTAGTTTAACCCTATGACTTCCTGTTGTAGCGTGTAGTTTAACCCCTATGACTTCCTGTTGTAGCGTGTAGTTTAACCCTATGACTTCCTGTTGTAGCGTGTAGTTTAACCCTATGACTTCCTGTTGTAGCGTGTAGTTTAACCCCTATGACTTCCTGTTGTAGCGTGTAGTTTAACCCCTATGACTTCCTGTTGTAGCGTGTAGTTTAACCCTTTGACTTCCTGTTGTAGCGTGTAGTTTAACCCTATGACTTCCTGTTGTAGCGTGTAGTTTAACCCCTATGACTTCCTGTTGTAGCGTGTAGTTTAACCCCTATGACTTCCTGTTGTAGCGTGTAGTTTAACCCTATGACTTCCTGTTGTAGCGTGTAGTTTAACCCCTATGACTTCCTGTTGTAGCGTGTAGTTTAACCCTTTGACTTCCTGTTGTAGCGTGTAGTTTAACCCTATGACTTCCTGTTGTAGCGTGTAGTTTAACCCTTTGACTTCCTGTTGTAGCGTGTAGTTTAACCCTTTGACTTCCTGTTGTAGCGTGTAGTTTAACCCCTATGACTTCCTGTTGTAGCGTGTAGTTTAACCCTTTGACTTCCTGTTGTAGCGTGTAGTTTAACCCTTTGACTTCCTGTTGTAGCGTGTAGTTTAACCCCTTTGACTTCCTGTTGTAGCGTGTAGTTTAACCCTTTGACTTCCTGTTGTAGCGTGTAGTTTAACCCTTTGACTTCCTGTTGTAGCGTGTAGTTTAACCCTATGACTTCCTGTTGTAGCGTGTAGTTTAACCCTTTGACTTCCTGTTGTAGCGTGTAGTTTAACCCTATGACTTCCTGTTGTAGCGTGTAGTTTAACCCTTTGACTTCCTGTTGTAGCGTGTAGTTTAACCCCTATGACTTCCTGTTGTAGCGTGTAGTTTAACCCTTTGACTTCCTGTTGTAGCGTGTAGTTTAACCCCTTTGACTTCCTGTTGTAGCGTGTAGTTTAACCCTTTGACTTCCTGTTGTAGCGTGTAGTTTAACCCTATGACTTCCTGTTGTAGCGTGTAGTTTAACCCTTTGACTTCCTGTTGTAGCGTGTAGTTTAACCCTATGACTTCCTGTTGTAGCGTGTAGTTTAACCCTATGACTTCCTGTTGTAGCGTGTAGTTTAACCCTATGACTTCCTGTTGTAGCGTGTAGTTTAACCCCTATGACTTCCTGTTGTAGCGTGTAGTTTAACCCCTATGACTTCCTGTTGTAGCGTGTAGTTTAACCCTATGACTTCCTGTTGTAGCGTGTAGTTTAACCCTATGACTTCCTGTTGTAGCGTGTAGTTTAACCCTATGACTTCCTGTTGTAGCGTGTAGTTTAACCCCTATGACTTCCTGTTGTAGCGTGTAGTTTAACCCCTATGACTTCCTGTTGTAGCGTGTAGTTTAACCCTATGACTTCCTGTTGTAGCGTGTAGTTTAACCCCTATGACTTCCTGTTGTAGCGTGTAGTTTAACCCTATGACTTCCTGTTGTAGCGTGTAGTTTAACCCCTATGACTTCCTGTTGTAGCGTGTAGTTTAACCCTTTGACTTCCTGTTGTAGCGTGTAGTTTAACCCTATGACTTCCTGTTGTAGCGTGTAGTTTAACCCCTATGACTTCCTGTTGTAGCGTGTAGTTTAACCCTATGACTTCCTGTTGTAGCGTGTAGTTTAACCCTTTGACTTCCTGTTGTAGCGTGTAGTTTAACCCTATGACTTCCTGTTGTAGCGTGTAGTTTAACCCTATGACTTCCTGTTGTAGCGTGTAGTTTAACCCTATGACTTCCTGTTGTAGCGTGTAGTTTAACCCTTTGACTTCCTGTTGTAGCGTGTAGTTTAACCCTATGACTTCCTGTTGTAGCGTGTAGTTTAACCCTATGACTTCCTGTTGTAGCGTGTAGTTTAACCCCTATGACTTCCTGTTGTAGCGTGTAGTTTAACCCTATGACTTCCTGTTGTAGCGTGTAGTTTAACCCTTTGACTTCCTGTTGTAGCGTGTAGTTTAACCCTATGACTTCCTGTTGTAGCGTGTAGTTTAACCCTATGACTTCCTGTTGTAGCGTGTAGTTTAACCCTATGACTTCCTGTTGTTGTTTCAGGCTCAGCTGACCGCCGTCCTGCGCCTGATGACCAGAGAGGCGGTCCGTAAGATCTACAGCGTCTTCAGAGAGCTCTACGTGAGCTTAGTGACGGAAAATGAAGCTCTGAAGGACAAAGTGGGACATCTGGAGTCGGGGCTGAGGTCAAAGGTCGAGAAGACACAGACGGTTTATAAGGTCAAACCATCAGGTGAGTCAGTTTAACTCTTAATGTATAAAATAATATCGAATCACATTCTGGGAAATGTAGGACACACAACTTCCTGAAGACTTCAAAATAAAGGTGGAAAGACTTAAGTTAAAAGGAAAGTCTGACGTATTTCCTGTTTGACGTGCTGACTCTTCCAGATGGACCCGCCCTGTCGCTGGACATCAGCCAACCAGCTGCCGGTCCTGCGGCCCTCGCCATGGCCATCCTCAACTCCGCCAAATCCAGACGCAGCGCCGGCAGCGCCCCTCTGGTGCCTCTGGTCATCATCAGCCAGCCGCTCCCCGGACCAATCACAGGCAAGAGCAGCCCCGCCCCCCCGGTACCGCCGGAGAAACCAGATCAAACCACTGATAACGCCACAGCTGACCTTCTGACCGACCTTCAGACTGACCTTCACATCGACCTTCAGACTGAGGAGGGATTGGAAGTGAACCAGATCTTCAGGGATCCTGATGAATCATTTGGAGACGTGACATCACTTCCTGTGGCTAACGATCAGCCAAGCAGCGAGGACATGCCGTCACCTGAAGACGAACACGCTCTTCCTGTCGTAAGTGTGTGTTTCGACCTCAGCTGGCTCCTTTCAACACAAAGGAGCAGCGGCTCTACTCCGAGTCCCTCACGGATGACTGAGCTTCTCACCCTATCTCTAAGGGAGAGAGCCAGCCACCCTCCTGAGGAAACACATTTCAGCCGCTTCTACCCGCGATCTAGTTCTCTGGGTCCTGACCCAGCCCTCATGACCATAGGTGAGAGGAGGAACGGAGACTGACCGGTAGATCTAGTTCTTTGGGTCCTGACCCAGCCCTCATGACCAGAGGTGAGAGTAGGAACCAAGACTGACCAGTAGATCGGGAGCTTTGGGTCCTGACCCAGCCCTCATGACCATAGGTGAGAGGAGGAATGGAGACTGACCGGTAGATCTAGTTCTTTGGGTCCTGACCCAGCCCTCATGACCAGAGGTGAGAGTAGGAACCAAGACTGACCAGTAGATCTAGTTCTCTGGGTCTTGACCCAGCCCTCATGACCAGAGGTGAGAGTAGGAACCAAGACTGACCGGTAGATCTAGTTCTTTGGGTCCTGACCCAGCCCTCATGACCAGAGGTGAGAGTAGGAACCAACACTGACCGGTAGATCTAGTTCTCTGGGTCCTGACCCAGCCCTCATGACCAGAGGTGAGAGGAGGAACGAAGACTGACCGGTAGATCTAGTTCTTTGGGTCCTGACCGAGCCCTCATGACCAGAGGTGAGAGTAGGAACCAACACTGACCGGTAGATCTAGTTCTTTAGGTCCTGACCCAGCCCTCATAACCAGAGGTGAGAGTAGGAACCAAGACTGACCGGTAGATCTAGTTCTCTGGGTCCTGACCCAGCCCTCATGACCAGAGGTGAGAGTAGGAACGGAGACTGACCGGTAGATCTAGTTCTTTAGGTCCTGACCCAGCCCTCATGACCAGAGGTGAGAGGAGGAACGAAGACTGACCGGTAGATCTAGTTCTTTGGGTCCTGACCCAGCCCTCATGACCAGAGGTGAGAGTAGGAACCAAGACTTACCGGTAGATCTAGTTCTCTGGGTCATGACCCAGCCCTCATGACCAGAGGTGAGAGGAGGAACGAAGACTGACCGGTAGATCTAGTTCTCTGGGTCATGACCCAGCCCTCATGACCATAGGTGAGAGGAGGAACGGAGACTGACCGGTAGATCTAGTTCTTTGGGTCCTGACCCAGCCCTTATGACCAGAGGTGAGAGTAGGAACCAAGACTGACCAGTAGATCGGGAGCTTTGGGTCCTGACCCAGCCCTCATGACCATAGGTGAGAGGAGGAATGGAGACTGACCGGTAGATCTAGTTCTTTGAGTCTTGACCCAGCCCTCATGACCAGAGGTGAGAGGAGGAACGGAGACTGACCGGTAGATCTAGTTCTTTAGGTCCTGACCCAGCCCTCATGACCAGAGGTGAGAGTAGGAACGGAGACTGACCGGTAGATCTAGTTCTTTAGGTCCTGACCCAGCCCTCATGACCAGAGGTGAGAGTAGGAACCAAGACTGACCGGTAGATCTAGTTCTTTGGGTCCTGACCCAGCCCTCATGACCAGAGGTGAGAGTAGGAACCAAGACTGACCAGTAGATCTAGTTCTTTGGGTCCTGACCCAGCCCTCATGACCAGAGGTGAGAGTAGGAACCAAGACTGACCGGTAGATCTAGTTCTTTGGGTCCTGACCCAGCCCTCATGACCAGAGGTGAGAGTAGGAACCAACACTGACCGGTAGATCTAGTTCTCTGGGTCCTGACCCAGCCCTCATGACCAGAGGTGAGAGGAGGAACGAAGACTGACCGGTAGATCTAGTTCTTTGGGTCCTGACCGAGCCCTCATGACCAGAGGTGAGAGTAGGAACCAACACTGACCGGTAGATCTAGTTCTTTAGGTCCTGACCCAGCCCTCATGACCAGAGGTGAGAGTAGGAACCAAGACTGACCGGTAGATCTAGTTCTCTGGGTCCTGACCCAGCCCTCATGACCAGAGGTGAGAGTAGGAACGGAGACTGACCGGTAGATCTAGTTCTCTGGGTCCTGACCCAGCCCTCATGACCAGAGGTGAGAGTAGGAACGGAGACTGACCGGTATATCTAGTTCTTTAGGTCCTGACCCAGCCCTCATGACCAGAGGTGAGAGTAGGAACCAAGACTGACCGGTAGATCTAGTTCTTTGGGTCCTGACCCAGCCCTCATGACCAGAGGTGAGAGTAGGAACCAAGACTGACCAGTAGATCTAGTTCTTTGGGTCCTGACCCAGCCCTCATGACCAGAGGTGAGAGTAGGAACCAAGACTGACCGGTAGATCTAGTTCTTTGGGTCCTGACCCAGCCCTCATGACCAGAGGTGAGAGTAGGAACCAACACTGACCGGTAGATCTAGTTCTCTGGGTCCTGACCCAGCCCTCATGACCAGAGGTGAGAGGAGGAACGAAGACTGACCGGTAGATCTAGTTCTTTGGGTCCTGACCGAGCCCTCATGACCAGAGGTGAGAGTAGGAACCAACACTGACCGGTAGATCTAGTTCTTTAGGTCCTGACCCAGCCCTCATGACCAGAGGTGAGAGTAGGAACCAAGACTGACCGGTAGATCTAGTTCTCTGGGTCCTGACCCAGCCCTCATGACCAGAGGTGAGAGTAGGAACGGAGACTGACCGGTAGATCTAGTTCTTTAGGTCCTGACCCAGCCCTCATGACCAGAGGTGAGAGGAGGAACGAAGACTGACCGGTAGATCTGGTTCTTTGGGTCCTGACCCAGCCCTCATGACCAGAGGTGAGAGTAGGAACCAAGACTGACCGGTAGATCTAGTTCTCTGGGTCATGACCCAGCCCTCATGACCAGAGGTGAGAGGAGGAACGAAGACTGACCGGTAGATCTAGTTCTCTGGGTCATGACCCAGCCCTCATGACCAGAGGTGAGAGGAGGAACGAAGACTGACCGGTAGATCTAGTTCTCTGGGTCATGACCCAGCCCTCATGACCAGAGGTGAGAGTAGGAACGAAGACTGACCGGTAGATCTAGTTCTTTGGGTCCTGACCCAGCCCTCATGACCAGAGGTGAGAGTAGGAACGAAGACTGACCGGTAGATCTAGTTCTCTGGGTCCTGACCCAGCCCTCATGACCAGAGGTGAGAGGAGGAACGAAGACTGACCAGTAGATCTAGTTCTTTGGGTCCTGACCCGGCCCTCATGACCAGAGGTGAGAGGAGGAACGAAGACTGACCGGTAGATCTAGTTCTCTGGGTCATGACCCAGCCCTCATGACCAGAGGTGAGAGTAGGAACGAAGACTGACCGGTAGATCTAGTTCTCTGGGTCCTGACCCAGCCCTCATGACCAGAGGTGAGAGTAGGAACCAAGACTGACCAGTAGATCTAGTTCTTTGGGTCCTGACCCAGCCCTCATGACCAGAGGTGAGAGGAGGAACGAAGACTGACCGGTAGATCTAGTTCTTTGGGTCCTGACCCAGCCCTCATGACCAGAGGTGAGAGTAGGAACCAAGACTGACCAGTAGATCTAGTTCTTTAGGACCTGACCCGGCCCTCATGACCAGAGGTGAGAGGAGGAACGAAGACTGACCGGTAGATCTAGTTCTTTGGGTCCTGACCCAGCCCTCATGACCAGAGGTGAGAGTAGGAACGAAGACTGACCAGTAGATCGAGAGCTTTGGGTCCTGACCCAGCCCTCATGACCATCGGTGAGAGTAGGAACCAAGACTGACCGGTAGATCAGTCTTCCACCGGAAGAGTTCGACTTACTGCCGAGGACCTGAACACAGCTCTCGCTTTGGGCGTACAAAGATTGGATGGCTCTGAGAAGTGCCCCCCTCACCCCATACTCCCGCAGCACCCCCCACAGTATCTCCCGGGGGACCCGGTCATACGCCTTCTCCAAGTCCACAAAACACATGTAGACTGGATAGGCATACTCCCAGGCCCCCTCCAGGATCCCTGCGAGAGTAAAGAGCTGGGGTCTCATTTATAAAACAGTGTGTAGGATCCATACTAAAAATGTACGTACGCACAAAAGCCGAAAATGGCGTACGCCAAAAAAAAATCAGATTTATAAACTGTGCGTACGCACACCTGCACACAATGTTCCCTTTATAAATCACACTCCACCTGGAAATGTGCGCACGTGGATCCGCCTCATATTCCGCCCTCTACACGCCCACTTTCAACCATAAATGGTCCATGCAAAACACCTCATGAATGTTTCTGCATGTGAATGAGCCTGTTTGATCTTTACGGTAAATCACGGCAACTACCGAGAGGAAGACTGAGAAAAGGAGTTTTTCTGACAGAAATGGAGGTGCTTGTAGTTGAGGAGGTCTCTGAACACTCGTTCCCTCTTAATTCTGTTATACACGTCATTTAGTCCTCAGTGCCGGTATATCCACCAGCACCATGCAGCATGTTACCAGTGTCACTGCAGTGTTTATATCTTTACAGCAATCGATTTCATCGATTCACAACTTGCCAAAATGATCAAGACAATCAGTAAAATCCACCACGCTGGATATCATTAGAAAAAAGAAGTTTAACAGGTGAACACTATTTATTTATTATTTAAGTTGTTATGGTGAACTTGTCCTGCATTATGATTAGGACTGATAATGAGGATATGGAGAGTAACGATTGTGTGAGAGCTGTCACTGGCTTTATTTCCACACTTTGTTAATTTACACAATCCATACTGGTGAAGATGTGCCGGGTGGAGGTGACTGGTGGAGATGTGCCGGGTGGAGGTGACTGGAGGAGGCAGAGTGGCGCACCCCGGTGGCGCACTGGAGACAGTCTGATAGTTGCATCGGATAGCCGTTTTCATTTTGTCTATATGTATACTGTATCTGTCCCTATCTAATAAACCATAAATAAATTAATAAGTCACGTCATGTTCACTGCAGCGATTTTACACAACAACTTTATGAAAACGAATATGGTACTTGGTGATATCTGCACACTATTAGAAGATCTTATTAAAACTATTGGCGCTCTGTTCTGCCATTCTTTAATGCTATTTGATATAATCTTGGATTTCTACAACCGATGATGAGGATTTCAACAGCTGCTCCACAGCTGACTGCGAGTGTCGGTAGTCCGACCCTCTCCTTTGAGCTCCGGAGGTGGAGGAAACCTGATGGTGACACAGCGCTGATGAGATATTGAGCAGAATTTGATTTGAGTTGGCTGATATATTTTACATTTGTAAGGTGCTTGTAGAATAGTTATGGCTCAATAGCACAAATAACACTGCTTTTTATTGTTTATGATAAAGTGGATATAAGTATGAAGAGAAGTTAAATGTGTGAGAGGCATCATTATACTGTACGTATAATGACATTTAATGTCTACAGTCTGGCTTCAATTCACCACCTCACCATCTGCGTCTCCAGTTTCCTCTACCTCGGTGCCTCCATAATGTGCGTACGCACGGGTCAAAGTTTCCGTACCGGTGCGCACATTCTCCCGTCAAGTTTGTTTTTATAGATCACAACTATTGCGTGGGAAGTGGCGTACGCACATTTCAGGCCCCGTTTTGTGCGTACGCAACGGTTATAAATGAGACCCCTGGTCCGTTGTTCCACGGACGGTACCGACTCTGCATTGTTCCTCTTCAATCCGAGGTTCGACTATCGGCCGAACCCTCCTTTCCAGCACCTTAGAGTAGACTTTACCAGGGAGGCTGAGTAGTGTGATACCCCTGTAATTGGCACACACTCTCTGGTCCCCCTTTTTGAACAGGGGAACCACCACTCCGGTCTGCCACTCCCTAGGCACTGTCACCGACTTCCACGCAATGTTGAAGAGACGTGTCATCCAAGACAGCCCCTCCACACCCAGAGCCTTCAGCATTTCTGGATGGATCTCATCAATCCCCGGGGCTTTGCCACTGTGGAGTTGTTTGACTACCTCAGTGACTTCCACCAGGGAAATTGATGATGATCCCCCATCAGCTTCCAGCTCTGCCTCTACAATAGAGGGCGTATTGGTAGGATTCAGGAGATCCTCAAAGTGCTCCTTCCACCGCCCGATTACCTCCTCAGTTGAGGTCAACAGTGTCCCATCCTTACTGTACACAGCTTGGATGGTTCCCCGTTTCCCCCTCCTGAGGTGACGGACGGTTTTCCAGAAGCACTTTGGTGCCGACCGAAAGTCCTTCTCCATGGCTACTCCGAACTCCTCCCACACCCGCTGCTTTGCCTCCGTCACGGCGGTGGCTGCTGCTCTTCGGGCCTGTCGGTACCTTGCAACTGCCTCCGGAGTCCTCCGGAAGGCCTCCTTCTACAGTCGGACGGCTTCCCTGACCACCGGTGTCCAACACGGTGTTTGAGGGTTGCCGCCCCTTGAGGCACCTAAGACCTTAACACCACAGCTCACCGCCGCAGCTTCAGCAATGGAAGCTTTGAACATCGCCCACTCGGGTTCAATGCCCCCAACCTCCACAGGGATGCCAGAAAAGCTCCACCGGAGGTGTGAGTTGAAGATCTCTCGGACAGGGGCCTCCTCCAGACGTTCCCAGTTCACCCTCACTACCCGTTTGGGCTTACCAGGTCTGTCCAGAGTCTTCCCCCACCCTCTGACCCAACTCACCACCAGATGGTGATCAGTTGACAGCTCCGCCCCTCTCTTCACCCGAGTGTCCAAAACATGCGGCCTCAGATCAGACGATACGATTTGAAATCGATCATGGACCTTCGGCCTAGGGTGCTCTGGTACCACGTACACTTATGAGCATCCTTATGTTCGAACATGGTGTTCGTTATGGACAGTCCATGACTAGCACAGGGTTTAGATCAGGGAGGCCGTTCCTCCCAATCACGCCACTCCAGGTGTCTCCATTGTTTCCCACGTGCGCGTTGAAGTCTCCCAGCAGAACTATGGAGTCCCCTACTGGAGCCCCATACAGGACTCCATTCAGGGTCTCCAAGAAGGCCGAATACTCCGAGCTGCTGTTTGGTGCATACGCACAAACAACAGTCAGAGTTTCCCCCCCATAACCCGAAGGCGTAGGGAGGCGACCCTCTCGTCCACCGGGGTAAACTCCAACATAGCGGCATTCAGCCGGGGATTTGTGAGTATCCCCACACCCGCCCGGCGCCTCACACCATGGGCAACTCCAGAGAAGAATAGAGTCCAACCCTATCCAGGAGTACGGTTCCAGAACCGAGGCTGAGACCAATTTGCCATGGGAGACCCGACCAGGAGCACCAGGCTCAAGACAACACAACCCTCAGGGTCATAGGGACACACAAACCTCTCCACCACGCATATATATATATAGATCTATATCTATATATAGATCTATATATCTACTGTATATCTATAACAATAGAATCACATGTTTTCACTCATCATGTTTTCCAGGAAACAGAAATAAAGACAGAACAGACGCTGACTGACGCTCCTCCAGGTGAGACCAACACTCACATTAAAGTCACAATAAATAGATTATTATTATTATTATTATTATAACAGTATTAATAATGTTATTGTAACATTATTAATATTGTTATAATAATAATAATAATAATAATAATAATAATAATAATAGTAGTAGAAAGTCTTTAGTATGAAATACAGATGGACTTTAGATTTCTTTGCTGAAGATACCAGCTGATAAACTAATGATTAATAATAACAGATGAATCTGTATTGATCGGGTATTTCCTGTGCAGCGATGAGTGAAGAGGAGCAGAAGGAGCTGGATAGGAAGAGGAGGAGGGAGCTGTACAAGGAGAAGAGGTTCTTCTGTGAGCTGTGTAATAAAGGCTTCCATCAGAACCACCAGCTGAGGAAACACGTGTCCTGCCACCTGAAGCCGTTCCCCTGCAGCTCCTGTGATAAAGGCTTCTACAAGTCCAAGAGTCTGCAGAAACACCTGCTGAGCCACCAGCTCAGGGACGCTCAGGACAGCGACCCCGACAAGCTGCTGCGCTGCGATAAGTGCGACAGGAAGTTCAGACTGCTGCGCCAGCTCCGAGTCCACCAGGCCTCTCACCGGCTGGAGAAAACGCCGCTCAAGTGCCACGTCTGCGACCGCGCCTTCACCTCGGCCGGCGCGCTCCGGTACCACGAGGTGTCGCATGCCCGGGTAAAGCCCTTCATGTGCGACGTCTGCGGGAAAAGCTTCACCAGGAAGAAGAGCCTCCGCGAGCACCAGACGGTCCACACCGGTGCCCGGCCGTACCCCTGCCCGACCTGCGGGAAGACCTTCTCCACCGCCAGCAACCTGCGCGTCCACAAGAGGTCGCACTCGGAGGAGCGGCCGTACAAGTGCTGCGAGTGCGACAAGGCCTTCAAGTGTAAGATGGGTCTGCTGCAGCACCGCGTGGTCCACTCCGGAGAGAAACCCTTCATGTGTCAGACCTGCGGCCTCAGCTTCGGCCTCAAGTACAACTTCCAGAGACACCTGCGCCTCCACAACGGAGAGAAGCCCTTCAGGTACGTAAACAGACACCGTTCACACCTGTCACCTTTCTCCGGTGAGTCGCTGTGACGGCAGCGTTGACAGTCAGCTTCCTGTATCTGACGTCACATATAATCAAAATGAGTCAGGTGAGGTGCTGCGTCTCTGTCTCAACGTGTTCTTTGTTCCCGCCTCAGGTGTGATAAGTGTGGCGAGGGGTTCACGGGTACCTGGGCTCTGAAGACCCACATGCTGGTTCACGGCGTGGAGAAGCCGTTCATGTGCGACCTCTGTGGGAAGACGTTTTTCTACAACTGCCAGCTGCAGAAGCACCAGCAGCTGGTCCACAGCAACAAGGACCGGCAGAAGGTCGGCGCCGCAGCGGCGAGACGCAGGCCGACCGGCGCCAAACCCTACAGCTGTAAGATCTGTCTGAAGAGCTTCAGCAGCAACACCACGCTGAGGACGCACGAGAAGTGCCACGCTGAGAACAAAGAGTTCACCTGCGACACCTGCGAGAAGTCTTTCCACCTGCGCCACCTGTACCTGTACCACATGAGGCAGCACAGCGGCGACCGGCCGTACGTCTGCGGCGTCTGCCAGAAGAGCTTCCTGCTGATGTCGCAGCTGAAGCAGCACGAGCTCCTGCACACCGGAGTCAAACCTCACAAGTGCGAACAGTGCGGCAAAGAGTTCAGGACGCCGCAGAACTACCACCGCCACCTGCTGGTGCACACGGGAGAGAAACCCTACGAGTGCGTTGTGTGCAGCAGGAAGTTCAGGCAGTCCAACCAGCTCAAGTCTCACATGCAGATCCACACCGGCGTGAAGCTGTACGCCTGCGAGCGCTGCGGCCACGGCTTCTCCGACTCGCGGCAGCTGAAGAAACACGGCTGTGGAGACGACTTCCAGAGCTGCGAGTCCGGCGGCAGACGCAGGAAGCAGAAGAACGCCTTCCCGTGGAGCGAGAGCTTCACGCACCAGTAACACCTGAAACATCTGCTTAACCTAGCTTAGCCTAGCTTAGCATAAAGACTGGAATACACCAACCAACATGTTTATATCTGCTTTATTTTACACTGTGTCCATCCGCCAGGACGCAGCACACATTAATATCCATCCTCTCATCTCACTGTGGTCCACACATAGAATAGTCCCACATGTTGGACTGTTCCTTCAACATCTTTAAAACTTTGATGATATAAATCTAGTTAGTAGTTTGTTACGCTGTGAGAGTGGAATATATATAAACTGGAAAAACAAAGTTGTTAAACTTGTGTTTGGTGGATTATTTCTCTGTTGTATCAATGATAATGGTCATTGTATTTGACATCGTTGGAAAGCCTGTTTATTTACCTTCGCAATGATGTCCAACTTGTAAGGATCATGCATTTGTGGGATGAGCAGCACAGCTGATTATGTGGGGAGCACCCAAGAACAATGTTCCAAAATGCTCCGTCAATGGTAAACAGTGTATTCTCCTGTTGGTGTTGACTCTTGTTTTGAGTTGTTTGGTGGATTGAATGATTGAACTCTCTATCAGTAACAAGGAACAAACAACACATATTGCCTATTTTACACTCTATTCATTTAATCCACCGTCAGGAGCCTCAGTAGCGGTGGAAGATCCATACGCAGCCACAACAGCCTGGCACCTCCTCCTCATGCTGGTCATCAACCTGGTCACACGTTGCTGTGGGATGGCGTTCCATTCCTCAACCAGGATTGGTTGCAGGTCAGCCAGCGTGGTCGTGTTGGTCACTCTAACACGTACAGCACGCCCAAGCTGATCCCACAAGTGTTGAGTTGGGTTGAGGTCTGGACTCTTGGCAGGCCGTTCCATTCTCTCTAATCCCACATTGTGGAGGTAGTCTGTGATAACCCTGGCTCTGTGGGGGGGGGCGTTGTTTCTTGGAGGATGAAGTTAGGTCCCAGATTGTGGAGATATGGGATCGCCACTGGCTGCAGAATCTCATCCTGATATCTCCCTGCATTGAGATGGCCTTCAATGATGACAAGCCTTGTTTTGCCAGTGAGGGAGATGCCCCCCCACACCATGACACTGCCCCCACCAAAAGCTGTTACTCCATCGGTGCAACAATCAGCATAGCGTTCTCCACGTCGTCTCCAGACTTTGACCTGCCATCCAACTTTGGCAGACAGAACCTGGACTCATCACTGAACATGACATTCCCCCACATGTTCAGGTTCCATTGTCTGTGTTGGAGACACCAGCGCCAACGGGCCTGACGGTGAAGGGCAGTCATTGCAGGCTTCCTGGTAGCCTCATGAGAATACACTGTTTACCATTGGAAGAGCATTTTGGAACATGTTTCTTGGGCGCTCCCCACATCATCAGCTGTGCTGCTCATCCCACAAATACATGATCCTTACAAGTGTGACATCATTGTGAAGGTAAATAAACAGGCTTTCAAACATGTAGAATACAATGACCATTAGCATTGGACCAACAGAGAAATAATCCACCAAACACAAGTTTAACTACTTTGTTTTTCCAGTTTATATACACTATATATATATATATATACATATATGCATATGTATATATATATACACATATGCATATATATATACGTATATATATATACTGAATATGATGTTATATCCTCTCGTCTTTGTGTTGAAATAACGAAAGGAAGCAAAGCTCGTCTCTTCTGTTGTTTCATATTAAAGAGCCGCTTCACTCAAATGAGCCTTCAGTGTCTGTCTCTGTCCCCCCAAACATGGCGGACTTCACCCCGTCCTGTTGTCCACTTTGACCCCTCCCCGTCGTCCACTTTGACCCCTCCCCGTCGTCCACTTTGACCCCGTCCCCGTCGTCCACGTTGACCCCGTCCCCGTCGTCCACTTTGACCCCTCCCCGTCGTCCACTTTGACCCCTCCCCGTCGTCCACTTTGACCCCGTCCCCGTCGTCCACTTTGACCCCTCCCCGTCGTCCACTTTGACTCCTCCCCGTCGTCCACGTTGACCCCTCCCCGTCATCCACTTTGACCCCTCCCCGTCATCCACTTTGACCCCGTCCCCATCGTCCACTTTGACCCCTACCCGTCGTCCACTTTGACCCCTCCCCGTCGTCCACTTTGACCCCTCCCCGTCGTCCACGTTGACCCCTCCCCGTCGTCCACTTTGACCCCTCCCCGTCGTCCACGTTGACCCCTCCCGTCGTCCACTTTGACCCCTCCCCGTCATCCACTTTGACCCCGTCCCCGTCGTCCACTTTGACCCCTCCCCGTCGTCCACTTTGACCCCGTCCCCGTCGTCCACTTTGACCCCTCCCCGTCGTCCACGTTGACCCCTCCCCGTCGTCCACGTTGACCCCTCCCCGTCGTCCACGTTGACCCCTCCCCGTCGTCCACTTTGACCCCTCCCCGTCATCCACTTTGACCCCGTCCCCGTCGTCCACTTTGACCCCTCCCCGTCGTCCACTTTGACCCCGTCCCCGTCGTCCACTTTGACCCCTCCCCGTCGTCCACGTTGACCCCTCCCCGTCGTCCACTTTGACCCCTCCCCGTCGTCCACGTTGACCCCTCCCCGTCGTCCACGTTGACCCCGTCCCCGTCGTCCACGTTGACCCCTCCCCGTCGTCCACTTTGACTCCTCTGTCGTCGACTGTCAAGAAGAAGAACCCAGTGGAAGAACCAGGAAGAACATCTATTCCTGGACTGAAGTAGACCAGTCAGAACCAGAACCAGAACCAGACTGATATGAAGCTAACTCTAACTACCTCCACAGGATGGCAGAACCAGTCAGAACCAGAACCAGAACCAGACTGATAGAATATGAAGCTAATTCTAACTAGCTCCACAGGATGACAGAACCAGACAGAACCAGACAGAACCAGAACCAGAACCAGACTGATGGAATATGAAGCTAACTCTAACTAGCTCCACGGGATGGCAGAACCAGACAGAACCAGATAGAGCCAGACAGAACCAGAACTAGAACCAGACTGATGGAATATGAAGTTAACTCTAACTAGCTCTACAGGATGACAGAACCAGACAGAACCAGACAGAACCAGAACCATACTGATAGAATATGAAGCTAACTCTAACTAGCTCCACGGGATGGCAGAACCAGACAGAACCAGACAGAACCAGAACCAGACTGATGGAATATGAAGCTAACTCTAACCAGCTCCACAGGATGGCAGAACCAGACAGAACCAGAACCAGACTGATGGAATATGAAGCTAACTCTAACCAGCTCCACAGGATGACAGAACCAGACAGAACCAGAACCAGACAGAACCAGACCCAGAACCAGACAGAACCAGAACCAGACTGATGGAATATGAAGCTAACTCTAACTAGCTCCACAGGATGGCAGAACCAGACAGAACCAGACAGAACCAGAACCAGAACCAGACTGATAGAATATGAAGGTAACTCTAACTAGCTCCACAGGATGACAGAACCAGACAGAACCAGACAGAACCAGAACCAGACAGAACCAGACAGAACCAGACAGAACCAGAACCAGACTGATGGAATATGAAGGTAACTCTAACTAGCTCCACAGGATGGCAGAACCAGACAGAACCAGACAGAACCAGAACCAGACTGATGGAATATGAAGGTAACTCTAACTAGCTCCACAGGATGGCAGAACCAGACAGAACCAGACAGAACCAGACAGAACCAGAACCAGACTGATGGAATATGAAGGTAACTCTAACTAGCTCCACAGGATGGCAGAACCAGACAGAACCAGACAGAACCAGACAGAACCAGAACCAGACTGATGGAATATGAAGGTAACTCTAACCAGCTCCACAAGATGGCAGAACCAGACAGAACCAGACAGAACCAGACAGAACCAGAACCAGACTGATGGAATATGAAGGTAACTCTAACTAGCTCCACAGGATGGCAGAACCAGACAGAACCAGACAGAACCAGAACCAGACTGATGGAATATGAAGGTAACTCTAACTAGCTCCACAGGATGGCAGAACCAGACAGAACCAGACAGAACCAGACAGAACCAGAACCAGACTGATGGAATATGAAGGTAACTCTAACCAGCTCCACAGGATGGCAGAACCAGACAGAACCAGACAGAACCAGACAGAACCAGAACCAGACTGATGGAATATGAAGGTAACTCTAACCAGCTCCACAGGATGGCAGAACCAGACAGAACCAGAACCAGACTGATGGAATATGAAGGTAACTCTAACCAGCTCCACAGGATGACAGAACCAGACAGAACCAGAACCAGACTGATGGAATATGAAGGTAACTCTAACCAGCTCCACAGGATGACAGAACCAGACAGAACCAGAACCAGACTGATGGAATATGAAGGTAACTCTAACTAGCTCCACAGGATGGCAGAACCAGACAGAACCAGACAGAACCAGACAGAACCAGAACCAGACTGATGGAATATGAAGGTAACTCTAACCAGCTCCACAGGATGACAGAACCAGACAGAACCAGAACCAGACTGATGGAATATGAAGGTAACTCTAACCAGCTCCACAGGATGGCAGAACCAGACAGAACCAGAACCAGACTGATGGAATATGAAGGTAACTCTAACTAGCTCCACAGGATGGCAGAACCAGACAGAACCAGACAGAACCAGAACCAGACTGATGGAATATGAAGGTAACTCTAACCAGCTCCACAAGATGGCAGAACCAGACAGAACCAGACAGAACCAGAACCAGACTGATGGAATATGAAGGTAACTCTAACTAGCTCCACAGGATGGCAGAACCAGACAGAACCAGACAGAACCAGACAGAACCAGAACCAGACTGATGGAATATGAAGGTAACTCTAACTAGCTCCACAGGATGGCAGAACCAGACAGAACCAGACAGAACCAGACAGAACCAGACAGAACCAGAACCAGACTGATGGAATATGAAGGTAACTCTAACCAGCTCCACAGGATGGCAGTAATGTAACAAGCTGCCGTTAAACACCACAGAAGAAGAACACAGATTAGTGCGCAGGCGCAGTGAGTCACCCGTTGATTCCGCGGGTCTGTTAGCAGATCAGAACTAAACCCACTAAACCCAGAACCTCTAACCCGGAACCCTAACCCGACCTCCGGGAGCAGCAGGTCTCATCAGGCTCCGGTGAACCGGCCGCTAACATCAGTCTGCTGCGGGTCAAAGGTCAGCTCTGCTGTTAGCCTGAAGCTAACGTTAGCATCACCGGAAGTACCAGACGTTCATCAGATAAACAAGCTGCGGTGAGTAACGCGTTACTATTACCACTACTATCATCACTACTGTCACTACTACTATCATCACCACTACTATCATCACTACTACTATCATCACTACTACTATTACTATTATCACTATCACTACTACTATCATCACCACTACTATCATCACCACTACTATCATCACTACTACTATCATCACTACTACTATTACTATTATCACTATCACTACTACTATCATCACTACTATCACTACTACTATCATCACCACTACTATCATCACTACTGTCACTACTACTATCATCACTACTACTATCATCACTACTACTATTACTATTATCACTATCACTACTACTATCATCACTACTGTCACTACTACTATCATCACCACTACTATCATCACTACTACTATCATCACTACTGTCACTACTACTATCATCACCACTACTATCATCACTACTACTATCATCACTACTGTCACTACTACTATCATCACCACTACTATCATCACTACTACTATCATCACTACTGTCACTACTACTATCATCACCACTACTATCATCACTACTACTATCATCACTACTACTATTACTATTATCACTATCACTACTACTATCATCACTACTACTATCATCACCACTACTATCATCACTACTACTATCATCACTACTGTCACTACTACTATCATCACTACTACTATCATCACTACTACTATTACTATTATCACTATCACTACTACTATCATCACTACTATCACTACTACTATCATCACCACTACTATCATCACTACTACTATCATCACTACTACTATCATCACTACTATCACTACTACTATCATCACCACTACTACTATCACTACTATCACTACTTCTATCATCACCACTACTATCATCACTACTACTATCATCACTACTATCACTACTACTATCATCACCACTACTATCATCACTACTATCACTACTACTATCATCACCACTACTATCATCACTACTACTATCATCACTACTACTATTACTATTATCACTATCACTACTACTATCATCACTACTATCACCACTACTATCACTACTACTATCATCATCACTACTATCACTACTACTATCATCACTACTACTATTACTATTATCACTATCACTACTACTATCATCACTACTATCACTACTACTATCATCACTACTACTATCACTACTACTATCATCACCACTACTATCATCACTACTACTATCATCACTACTATCACTACTACTATCATCACCACTACTATCATCACTACTACTATCATCACTACTATCACTACTACTATCATCACTACTATCACCACTACTATCACTACTACTATCATCATCACTACTATCACTACTACTATCATCACTACTATCACCACTACTATCACTACTACTATCATCACCACTACTATCATCACTACTATCACTACTACTATCATCACTACTATCACCACTACTATCACTACTACTACTATCATCACTACTACTACTATTATCACTACTAGTATTACTACTACTACTACTACTATCATCACTACTACTACTATTATCACTATCACTACTACTATTACTACTATCACTATCACTACTATCACTATCACTACTACTACTATCATCACAACTACTACTACTATCACTATCACTACTACTACTATCATCACTACTACTACTATTATCACTACTAGTATTACTACTACTACTACTACTATCATCACTACTAGTATTATCACTACTACTATCATCACTACTACTATCATCACTACTACTATTACTACTACTATCATCACTATCACTACTACTATCATCACTACTATCACTACTATCATCACCACTACTATCATCACTACTATCACTACTACTATCATCACCACTACTACCACTACTACTATCATCACTATCACTACTACTATCATCACTACTATCACTACTACTATCATCACCACTACTATCACTACTACTATCATCACCACTACTACCACTACTACTATCATCACTATCACTACTACTACTAGTACTACTACTACTACTGTGACTACTATGACTACTGCGGTGAGTAACGCGTTACTATTATCACTACTACTACTACTACTACTATGACTACTATTACTACTACTACTATGACTACTACTACTACTACTACTACTGTGACTACTACTACTAGTACTAGTAATACTAGTAATACTATGACTACTAGTAATATTAGTACTACAGCCTCTACATCACTACAGCTAGTAAACAGCTAACCAGCTGCTGCTAAATCAGAGATTTCAAGAATAAAGTTATAACGTTAGCAGAATAAAGTCGTAACTTTAAAGTCGTAACTTTAGGAGAATAAAGTCGTAACTTTAGAAGAATAAAGTCGTAACTTTAGGAGAATAAAGTCGTAACTCTACGAGAATAAAGTCGTAACTTTACAAGAATAAAGTCGTAACTTTAGGAGAATAAAGTCGTAACTTTACGAGAATAAAGTCTTAACTTTAAAGTCGTAACTTTAGGAGAATAAAGTCGTAACTTTACACGAATAAAGTCGTAACTTTAGGAGAATAAAGTCGTAACTTTACGAGAATAAAGTCGTAACTTTAGGAGAATAAAGTAATACCTTTAGAAGAATAAAGTCGTAACTTTACGAGAATAAAGTAATAACTTTAGGAGAATAAAGTTGTAACTTTAAAGTCGTAACTTTAGCAGAATGAAGTCGTAACTTTAGGAGAATAAAGTCGTAACTTTACGAGAATAAAGTCGTAACTTTAGGAGAATAAAGTAATAACTTTAGAAGAATAAAGTTGTAACTTTACGAGAATAAAGTCTTAACTTTAAAGTCGTAACTTTAGGAGAATAAAGTCGTAACTTTACACGAATAAAGTCGTAACTTTAGGAGAATAAAGTCGTAACTTTACGAGAATAAAGTCGTAACTTTAGGAGAATAAAGTAATACCTTTAGAAGAATAAAGTCGTAACTTTACGAGAATAAAGTAATAACTTTAGGAGAATAAAGTCGTAACTTTAGCAGAATGAAGTCGTAACTTTAGGAGAATAAAGTCGTAACTTTACGAGAATAAAGTCGTAACTTTAGGAGAATAAAGTAATAACTTTAGAAGAATAAAGTCGTAACTTTACGAGAATAAAGTTGTAACTTTAGGAGAATAAAGTAATAACTTTAGAAGAATAAAGTCGTAACTTTACGAGAATAAAGTCTTAACTTTAAAGTCGTAACTTTAGGAGAATAAAGTCGTAACTTTACGAGAATAAAGTAATAACTTTAGGAGAATAAAGTCGTAACTTTAAAGTCGTAACTTTAGCAGAATGAAGTCGTAACTTTACGAGAATAAAGTAATAACTTTAGGAGAATAAAGTCGTAACTTTAAAGTCGTAACTTTAGCAGAATGAAGTCGTAACTTTAGGAGAATAAAGTCGTAACTTTAGGAGAATAAAGTCGTAACTTTAGGAGAATAAAGTAATACCTTTAGAAGAATAAAGTCGTAACTTTACGAGAATAAAGTCGTAACTTTAGGAGAATAAAGTCGTAACTTTAGGAGAATAAAGTAATACCTTTAGAAGAATTAAGTCGTAACTTTACGAGAATAAAGTCGTAACTTTACGAGAATAAAGTAATAACTTTAGGAGAATAAAGTCGTAACTTTAAAGTCGTAACTTTAGCAGAATGAAGTCGTAACTTTATGAGAATAAAGTAATAACTTTATGAGAATAAAGTCGTAACTTTAGGAGAATAAAGTCGTAACTTTAGGAGAATAAAGTCGTAACTTTAGGAGAATAAAGTCGTAACTTTAGGAGAATAAAGTCATAACTTTAAAGTCGTAACTTTAGCAGAATGAAGTCGTAACTTTAGGAGAATAAAGTCGTAACTTTAGGTGAATAAAGTCGTAACTTTACGAGAATAAAGTCGTAACTTTTGGAGAATAAAGTCGTAACTTTACGAGAATAAAGTCGTAACATTAGGAGAATAAAGTCGTAACTTTACGAGAATAAAGTCGTAACTTTAGGAGAATAAAGTCGTAACTTTAGGAGAATAAAGTCGTAACTTTAGGAGAATACCAGGACTAGGAATAGTCCAGCAGGACAGTGTCATGTACCTGAACAGTAGGAACGCATAAATGATGAAGTGAAGAAGAAGAAGAAAGCCATTTTAACAACACACCTGTTACCTGAGATGAATCCAGGTATCAGCAGTGAAATGATGACGCTCGCTATGGTTCCTCCTCCAGGCTGATATACTGACTCCCCGCCCCCCACAGAGCTGTGACCAACCATAGAGGAGGAGAGGAGGAGGAGGAGGAGAAGAAGGAGGAGAAGGAGGAGAGGAGGAGGAGAGGAGGAGGTGAAGGAGGAGGAGAGGAGGAGGAGAAGGAGGAGGAGAGGAGGAGGAGGGAGAGGAGGAGGAGAAGGAGGAGGAGAGGAGAAGAAGGAGGAGGAGGACAAGGAGGAGGAGAAGGAGGAGGAGGAGGAGGATGGCGCCGGTGTCAGACAGAGGAGGGAGGAGGAGGAGAGGAGGATCTCTGTCTCTGGACGACTGTCGCTGTCCCGTCTGTCTGGAGATCTTCATGGAGCCGGTTACACTGCCCTGCACACACACCTTCTGCAAGGTAACACACACACACACACACACACACACACCTTCTGCAAGGTAACACACACACACACACACACACACACACACACACCTTCTGCAAGGTAACACACAGACACACACACACACACCTTCTGCAAGGTAACACACACACACACACTAAGTGTCGGTGGATAAATATATTAAATATATATATATATCTATATATCTGTAGGAGTGCTTCCTGGAGTCGGTGGATAAGGCCACGCTGTGCTGCCCGCTGTGCAGGAAGAGAGTGTCTACGTGGGCTCGTCTGAACAGCCGGACCAACACGCTGGTGGACCAGCAGCTGTGGATGCAGATCCAGACCTGCTTCCCTCTGCAGTGTCAGCGCCGCCTCGACGGGCAGGACGCCCTCGCAGAGGACGGCCCGGGAGGTACCGACACACACGCAGACATCCCATAATACTGATTACAGTCTGATTACAGTCTGATTACAGCCTGACTACAGTCTGATTACAGCCTGATTACAGCCTGCAGCGTTCTCCCTCTAATTCATAATATTCTGAATTATTAATTCAGAATATTATGAATTAAACAACTCTGTTATACTACTACAGCCTGTCTACAGCCTAATTACAGCCTGTCTACAGCCTAATTACAGCCTGACTACAGCCTGTCTACAGCCTAATTACAGCCTGTCTACAGCCTAATTACAGCCTGACTACAGCCTGTCTACAGCCTAATTACAGCCTGACTACAGCCTGATTACAGCCTGACTACAGCCTGACTACAGCCTGACTACAGCCTGATTACAGCCTGACTACAGCCTGATTACAGCCTGATTACAGCCTGATTACAGCCTGATTATAGCCTGATCACTGCCTGATTACAGCCTGATTATAGCCTGATCACTGCCTGATTACAGCCTGATTATAGCCTGATTATAGCCTGATTACAGCCTGATTATAGCCTGATCACTGCCTGATTACAGCCTGATTATAGCCTGATTATAGCCTGATCACTGCCTGATTACAGCCTGATCACTGCCTGATTACAGCCTGATTACAGCCTGATTATAGCCTGATTACAGCCTGATTATAGCCTGATTACAGCCTGATTATAGCCTGATTACAGCCTGACTACAGCCTGATTACAGCCTGACTACAGCCTGATTATAGCCTGATCACTGCCTGATTACAGCCTGATTACAGCCTGATTACAGCCTGATTATAGCCTGATCACTGCCTGATTACAGCCTAATTATAGCCTGATTACAGCCTGATTACAGCCTGATTACAGCCTGATTATAGCCTGATTACAGCCTGACTACAGCCTGATTACACCCTGATTACAGCCTGATTATAGCCTGATTACAGCCTGATTACAGCCTGACTACAGCCTGATTACAGCCTGATTACAGCCTGATTACAGCCTGATTATAGCCTGATCACTGCCTGATTACAGCCTGATTATAGCCTGATTACAGCCTGACTACAGCCTGATTACAGCCTGATTATAGCCTGATTACAGCCTGACTACAGCCTGATTACAGCCTGATCACTGCCTGATTACAGCCTGATTACAGCCTGATTATAGCCTGATCACTGCCTGATCACTGCCTGATTACAGCCTGATTACAGCCTGATCACTGCCTGATTACAGCCTGACTACAGCCTGATTACAGCCTGATTACAGCCTGATTACAGCCTGATTACAGCCTGATTATAGCCTGATTACAGCCTGATTACAGCCTGATTACAGCCTGATCACTGCCTGATTACAGCCTGATTACAGCCTGATTATAGCCTGATCACTGCCTGATCACTGCCTGATTACAGCCTGATTACAGCCTGATCACTGCCTGATTACAGCCTGATTATAGCCTGATCACTGCCTGATCACTGCCTGATTACAGCCTGATTACAGCCTGATCACTGCCTGATTACAGCCTGATTATAGCCTGATCACTGCCTGATCACTGCCTGATTACAGCCTGATT
>CAKALS010000027.1:1753843-1769905 GCA_916701275.1 Sebastes miniatus
CAAAGTCGACAGTTCTTACACAGTGATAAAGTATTCATCACAGGAGAAGTACGAAGTACCGTCTGTTTAGTCTTTGTCTTCATTCAGACGAGCTCAAACAATCCAAAGAATATTAATATAAGTTTTATATCGTTTTCTGGTTGCTGCGTTTCTTCATCTTCTACCTTAAGCTCTGGAAAACTTGGATTATTTTAGAAAAATGCCATATTGGTTGATAATGATTGTTCACTATGGAACTGTTGCCAGTTTTTACAAGTTAAAAGTAAATATAATGAAAAGGAAATAAGATTTTAAAAGGTTTAGAGTTTAACAAATGGTGTTTAGTTATTAATAATAATGTTCAGCTATTAACAATAGTAATGTTCAGTTATTAACATTTCTGATGTTCGTTATTAACAATAGTAATGTTCAGTTATTAATAGTAATGTTCAGTTATTAATAATAATGTTCAGCTATTAACAATAGTAATGTTCAGTTATTAACATTTCTGATGTTCGTTATTAACAATAGGAATGTTTGATTATTAACAATAGTCATGTTTGATTATTAACAATAGTAATGTTCAGTTATTAACAATAGTAATGTTTAGTTATTAAAAATATTATTGTTCAGTTATTAACAATAGTCATGTTTGAATATTAACAATAGTAATGTTCAGTTATTAACAATAGTAATGTTCAGTTATTAACAATAATAGTTTAGCTATTAACAATAGTAATGTTCAGTTATTAACAATAGTAATGTTCAGTTAGTAACAATAGTAATGTTCAATTATTAACAATAGTCATGTTTGATTATTAACAATAGTCATGTTTGATTATTAACAATAGTAATGTTCAGTTATTAACAATAGTAATGTTTAGTTATTAAAAATATTATTGTTCAGTTATTAACAATAGTCATGTTTGAATATTAACAATAGTAATGTTCAGTTATTAACAATAGTAATGTTCAGTTATTAACAATAATAGTTTAGTTATTAACAATAGTAATGTTCAGTTATTAACAATAGTAATGTTCAGTTAGTAACAATAGTAATGTTCAATTATTAACAATAGTCATGTTTGATTATTAACAATAGTCATGTTTGATTATTAACAATAGTAATGTTCAGTTATTAACAATAGTAATGTTCAGTTATTAACAATAGTAATGTTCAGTTACTAACGATAGTAATGTTCAGTTATTAAAGGGACTATTTGTAACTTTGTACGCGCATAAATGTAGCGGGTCGTCACACATGCGCTTTCGCATATGCGCGCTCGCGTGTGGCTGGAGCCTCGTCTCCGCTGCATGCTCTCCTTCACTCAGAATGCGCGCGCGTCCTCGCTGTCTCGCTCCACCTCTAGACGTGAACGCGCGCTCACTACACACTGCAGAAGAGTTTAGCTCTGAGAATATCTAGTGAATGCACAGGGGACGTTTGTGCAGAAATAAATTCTGCAGTTCCTCCAGACCAACAGAGCTTTCCCGTGTCTTGTGAAGTGACGGACCTCTTCAGAGAGTTATGTTACCCTCTCGTTACCGACCGGGTGCCGGTGTCTCCTCTGCTCTCTCCGGCTGCGGGCGGAGAGAGCAGAGGAGACATGCTGCAGAGCCCCGCTGCATCAGCCTGCACTTAGGCAGGAAAAGCCAACACTAGGACCAGATCTAAATCATGTTCATGGAGAGACCTTCTTCTGGTCAGCTAACATTACTGCCAAGCAGCTGAAATATAGAGTGATATTGTGCTTTTAGCTGACGTGTGTCTCCTCACTGTGTTGAGTGATGCTCGTTCAGGTATACAGACATAGGCAAAATTGTTGGTACTCTTCCGTTAAAGAAAGAAAACCCCACAATGGTCACTGAAATAACTTGAAACTGACAAAAGTAATAATAAATAAAAATTTACTGAAAATTAACTAATGAAAATCAGCTGTTGCTTTTGAATTGTGGTTCAACAGAATCATTTTAAAAAACAAATTGATGAAACTGGCCTAGACAAAAATGATGGTAGTGTGACGACCCCTCCCCACCACTAGGTGTGTGTTGGCTCGCTGGTCTCTTTTGTTTCTTGCAGGCTCTGGTTGAGGCGGGGACATGAGGACATGATGGGTTGATGAGCTACACCTGGGCCCGGTGTAGCGCTGACTATAAAACCCTCTTCGCCATTCAGAACGCGCTCTCTCTCCATGCACGCACATCACTCCATTCCTGTGGACATCGCGGCGCGGCTATTCTTTCTCTTTTTCTCCATGCACCCACACACACGCATCCATGCACTCCTACACCACTGATTACTGATACTGATCTTTACATTTATTCATTAATTGGTGTTTTGTAAATAAACTCTGTTACTTTTTGCATTTGCCTCGTCTCCACTCCCATTTTTGTTGCAACCTAAGAGCCGGGTTGTAACAAATGGGGGCTCGTCTATTTTGGTGGACCTAGTTTCTCAGGTAGTAAGAGGTCTGTTGGGCAGAGTTAGTGAGAAGGACCGGTTGTAGTGTGACGTTGACACACAGCTGTTGCCAATTTCAGGAGCGTTTTTTGTCAATGAGCGCTCAGCTAAATGTTTGGGAGTAGCGTTGACGAGGGTAAGTGCTGTTTGTGTTCATTTCAGTGAAGCCGCTGGTTGTTTCTTAGTGTCGCCAGGTTTGATGTGCTGGTGATGTTTGGCAGTGAGTTCAGCAGTCAGGTCCAGCCACTGTAAGTTACCGGTGTTTCTGTCCCTGTTAGGCTTCAGTGCGGACTCCCTTTGGAGTTCGTAGGGGGGGTGTTAGTGTGGTGTGAACGCGGTTAGAGCTGCTGTCAGCTCGGGAGCACGGCCGAGGCTGCGGGGGGAGTCGCCGGTTGCCGGTTGCTTCGCCGGGCTTTGCGGTAGATAGTGCATAAATACCCACCGCAACTAGCACCTGAAGACTAGGGGGGAGTTTACCTAGTTCTCTGTCAGGCAGTTAGAGGGACGGTGCACGGTGACGTCACGGCTGTGCGGGCTGTGTGAGCTCAGCGTGCCAGGTGTGTTTTTGTCGCGTTAGTAGAGGATTGTGCGTGTAGGTAAGTGAGTTATGGCGAGTGTAGAGGAGTTTTTGAGAGCGCCATCGGAGGAGCTGCTGGAGAGCTGCTCACGTGAACAGTTAATCCGTATTGCCGAACATTTTAATTTAGATGTTGGTGATAAGAGGATGAAGGAAAACATTAAAGGTATTGTTAAAGCAAATCTCAGTGATGGGGGTATTTTCAGAGGTAAAATGTATACTGTTGGTCCTGAGGTGGACAGTGTTGATGTGTCTGGCTGCAGAGATACAGGTCTGACTTTTGAGCAGAGGAGAGAGCTGTTGCTACTGCAGACAGATGGAGAAGCTGGCAGTGGAGAAACTGAGGAGAGAGGCAGAACTTAAAAGGCTGGAGATAGAGCACAGGTTGAGTTTACCTGCTGGAGGTCCTAGCCGTGCCTCTGACTTCTCTGGTAGATCGACTTCGTCATTTGATGTCGCCAGTAATCTGCGGTTAGTTCCTCAGTTTAGTGAGCGAGACCCAGACACTTTTTTCTCACTGTTTGAGCGTGTAGCAGAGAGCAGAGAGTGGTCTGATGCTGATCGTACATTATTATTACAGTGTGTTTTAATAGGTAAGGCTCAGGAGGCCTACTCTGCTCTGACAGTGGCAGAAAGTAAAATCTATTTAACTGTTAAATCTGCTGTATTAAAGGCCTACGAGTTAGTCCCAGAGGCGTATCGTCAGAAGTTCAGGACCTGGGAGAAGTCGGGTAAACAGAGTCATGTGGAGTTTGCCAGAGATTTGGTCACTTTTTTCAGTCGTTGGTGCAATGCCGTAAAGGTAGACACTTATAATGCTTTATGTGATCTGGTTGTTTTAGAACAATTTCAAAATTCCATCCCCAGCCACATCGCTGTTTACATCGGTGAGCATAAGGTGAAGACTGCTGCTGAGGCCGCCACCCTGGCTGATGACTACGTACTGACGCACAGAGGTGACCGCAACTTCAGGGTCCCAGACGGAGGTGGTATGTATCGTGCCTCGGGTAGACGAGAGGAGAAACCTCATCCACGCCTTGGTAGGTTGGAACACTGTACACGAGGTCAGACGCATTTTGACTCTTCAAGAGTATGTAACTTTTGCAGGGGTAGAGGGCACTGGAAAGCTGACTGTCCCAGAGCTAATGCTGGAAGAGGGTATAGCGGGGGTCGGTTGAACTCTGGTGCTTGTGCTGTATCTGTGGAACCTGTCCCTGTTGTCTCTCCCTTTCGACAGGTTAACATTGGGGAGCCATGCAGGTTGGAGGAACCTGACTTCTCTGCCTTTGTGTCTGACGGCTGTGTGTCACTGGTGGGAGGTAACAGTGTGCCGGTAAAAATCTTGAGAGATACCGCAGCATATGACTCGTACATTTTGAGCTCTGTTCTGACATTTTGTGATGATTCTGACACTGGGAACTTTGTCCTGATGCGGGGTATGGGTTTGAACGTTGTGCCTGTTCCTCTGCATTCTGTTGAAATTAACTGTGGTTTGGTGCAGGGTAAGGTCGCCATGGGAGTCCGTCCTGCACTGCCGATCGAAGGTGTGGACATCATTCTTGGTAACGGCCTGGCTGGCAGCCGGGTGTGGGCCGAGCGTCCACCACCTTCTATAGTGTCATCTTCACCCACTGTGACTGGTAACCCAGATGAGAACGCTCGGTGTTTCCCAGAAGTGTTTACCGCTTGCGCTGTGACACGGGCTATGAGCCGTGCACAGGGGGAACCTGAGCAGGGTGAAGAGGAGTTGAGTGAGGGGGATCTTGTTGTTGTTCCTGACTCATTGTTGTCTGTATCTCGCAGTGACCTAGTGGCGGAGCAGAGAGCTGATCCCTCCCTGAGTCAGCTGTTTGAGGCTGTTCTCTCCACTGAGGATGGAAACAGCGCCGCCAGTGGTTATCTGTTGCAAGGAGAGCTTTTGGTGAGAAAATGGCTGTCGCATGGGGAAGACTTTGTCGGTAAGCCAGTGTTTCAGATTGTGGTTCCTGTAAAGTTTCGTGACGAGGTCCTTCAGACATCACATAACCAGTCAGGACATCTAGGCGTCCGTAAGACGTATAATTACATTTTACGGTATTTTTTTTGGCCTCGTTTAAAGAGAGATGTGTCTCGTTATATTAAATCATGTCACACGTGCCAAATGACAGGTAAACCCAATCAGAGCATTAAACCTGCTCCACTGTGCCCCATCCCAGCGACTGCACAGCCATTTGAATATTTGATCATTGATTGTGTCGGTCCTTTACCTCGTTCCAAAGCAGGCTGTAACTACTTGCTTACTGTGATGTGTCAGAGCACGAGGTATCCAGCCGCATATCCACTGCGTTCTATCACCACAAAGTCGGTAGTGAAAGCACTGACACAATTCATCTCCATCTTCGGAATCCCGAAAGTGATACAGAGTGATCAGGGTTCAAATTTCTCATCCAACCGTTTTGCACAAGTGTGGAAACAGTTGAAGGTCCAACATAACCAGTCTTCCGCATATCACGCACAGAGTCAGGGAGCTCTTGAGAGGTTCCACCAGACTCTGAAGTCTCTTTTGCGTAGTTATTGTGTTGAGCTGAATCAGGACTGGGAGGAAGGGCTGCCATGGCTTCTGTTAGCTGCTAGAGAAGTTGTGCAGGAAAGCACCGGTTTTAGCCCTAACGAACTTGTTTTTGGCCATACAGTGCGTGGGCTGCTCACGCTGCTGCATGACACTGTCATGCCATCAGAACCGCCTAGTAATCTGATAGAGTATGTAAATGGGTTCCGGCATCGTTTGTACTCCGCTGGGGAGATGGCTAAAGAGAAGTTGTCGTCTGCCCAGGAAAAAATGAAGCGTTTGTATGATCGGAAAACCGAGCAGCGCGGGTTTAGTCCTGGAGATCAGGTCCTTTCTTTGTTTCCAATAGTTAAGTCGCCATTTCAAGCTAAATTTACTGGCCCTTTTACTGTACTGCGGCAGGTGTCTGACCAAAATTATATCCTTTCCACGCCGAAGCGTAGGAAAGCAACTCAACTCTGCCATGTCAACATGTTGAAACCGTACTATGCTCGCGAGTCTAGACCTCTCTCAGCAGCGGCGGCTGTTGGGAGTCAGTTCCCTGCAGGGGAGGATGATGGGGTTACCGCACCAGATGAAAGCTTGTTGCGTGGGCGACTGAAGAACGCTGAAACGTTGCGTAATCTTGATTCTTTGTTTGTTCATTTGTCTGCGGAAAGAAGTGCTGAGTTGTCTGCTCTTATTCACAGCTATCCATGCTTGTTTGGTGATACACCAAGCCAAACTCATCTGGTCGAGCATGACATAGATGTAGGCGACGCGCAGCCCATCCGTCAGCGTTTTTACCGTGTGTCTGAAGAGAAGCGCAAGGTAATGGACACAGAAATTAAATACATGCTCGAAAATGGCATCGCAGAACCCTCGTCTTCGAGCTGGGCGTCACCTTGTTTGCTTGTTGAAAAGTCTGACAAAAGTCCTAGGTTTTGTACAGATTATCGAAAAGTAAATACAGTTACCAAACCTGATGCCTATCCACTGCCTCGGATCGAAGATTGTATTGATCAGGTTGGTTCTGCGAAATTTGTAAGTAAATTTGATCTACTGAAGGGTTACTGGCAGGTTCCACTGTCTCAGAGGGCAAAAGAAATCTCTGCCTTTATCACACCCAACGGTTTGTTCACTTATAATGTCATGAGTTTTGGACTGCGGAATGCACCCTCAACATTCCAGCGCCTCATGAACATGGTGGTGTCAGGGCTGGAAGGTTGTGCTGTGTATTTGGATGACGTTGTAATTTACAGCAATACATGGGAAGAACATTTGGCTCGTATCAAAAAATTGTTTGACTGTCTGAGTGATGCGCGTCTAACAGTAAACCTGGCAAAATGTGAGTTTGCCAAGGCCACTGTCATTTACCTTGGTAAAGTTGTAGGACAGGGGACTGTGTGTGCAGTCCAGGCCAAAGTGAGGGCCATTGAGAAATATCCAGTTCCCACCACGAAAAAAGAACTTCAGCGTTTCCTTGGCCTAGTCGGGTACTATCGCAGCTTCTGTAAAAACTTTTCGACTGTGGTAGCCCCTCTGACGGATTTGCTGAAAGGAAAAGCTCGATTTGTATGGTCAGCCTTGTGTAAGCAGGCTTTTGACAATGTTAAGTCTGTTTTGTGTTCACCTCCTGTTCTCGCAGCTCCTTGCATGGATCAACCTTTCAAGCTGCAGGTGGATGCAAGTGATGTGGGGGCAGGGGCGGTGCTGTTCCAGACGGATGGTAGTGGTGTGGATCGTCCCATGAGTTTCTACTCAAAAAAGTTTAACTCATTTCAGTTGAACTACTCGGTGATTGAGAAAGAGACCCTGGCACTCATCTGGGCCTTACAGCATTTTGATGTTTATGTAGGCTCTAGTGTTCCTCTGGTTGCGTACACAGATCATAATCCCATAACTTTTTTGCACTCAGTACATTGCCCAAATCGCAGGTTGATGCGATGGATGTTGTATTTGCAAGCTTATTGTTTGGACATTCGCCACATCAAAGGCTCTGATAATGTTGTGGCCGATGCCTTATCTAGAGCTCCTAGCTCTTAAATATTTGTCTGACTGAATTGTTAACCCCTCTGGTCTGCTATGTCCCTGTTCTGTCACCTTAAATGCTTCTTCAGGCGCCGGAGTTGCTGAGTGGGCGGGATGGGGGTTGGTTGGCTGCTGGGGAATAAACTACAAATGGTCAGTATGGATTTTGATATAGTTGTAAGTGTAAGTAAAGTGTTACAACTAAAGTTTAGAAATTATATTACAAATGAAGAACATCAATCGTAGGTAAAGTAAATTGTTTTGTTGTTGATTTAGTGAATAGCGGTTGCGGTGTTCTTATTGGAACTCCTTTTTTGATGGGGGGGTGTGTGACGACCCCTCCCCACCACTAGGTGTGTGTTGGCTCGCTGATCTCTTTTGTTTCTTGCAGGCTCTGGTTGAGGCGGGGACATGAGGACATGATGGGTTGATGAGCTACACCTGGGCCCGGTGTAGCGCTGACTATAAAACCCTCTTCGCCATTCAGAACGCGCTCTCTCTCCATGCACGCACATCACTCCATTCCTGTGGACATCGCGGCGCGGCTATTCTTTCTCTTTTTCTCCATGCACCCACACACACGCATCCATGCACTCCTACACCACTGATTACTGATACTGATCTTTACATTTATTCATTAATTGGTGTTTTGTAAATAAACTCTGTTACTTTTTGCATTTGCCTCGTCTCCACTCCCATTTTTGTTGCAACCTAAGAGCCGGGTTGTAACAGTAGCCCTAGAAAAGATTGAAAATAATTTGACCATAGGGACATATTAAACTAAGGTGTGTCCTGTAAATAGCATCACAGGTATCTTCAAACTTGTAATCAGTCAGTCTGCCTATTTAAAGGGTGAAAAGTAGTCACTGTGCTGTTTGGTATCATGGTGTGTACCACACTGAACATGGACCACAGAAAGCTAAGGAGAGAGTTGTCTCAGGAGATTAGAAAGAACATTATAGACCTTCATGTTAAAGGTAAAGGCTATAAGACCATCTCCAAGCAGCCTGATGTTTCTGTGACTACAGCTGCTCATATTATTCAGAAGTTTAAGGTCCATGGGACTGTAGCCAACCTCCCTGGACGTGGCCGCAAGAGGAAAATTGATGACAAATCGAAGAGACGGATAATACGAATGGTAACCAAAGAGCCCAGAACAACTTCCAAAGAGATTAGAGGTGAACTCCAAGGTCAAGGTACATCAGTGTCCGATCGCACCATCCGTCACTGTTTGAGCCAAAGTGGACTTAATGGAAGACGACCCAGGAGGACACCAAATCATAAAAAAGCGAGACTGGAATTTGCCAAAATGCATATTGACAAGCCACAAAGCTTCTGGGAGAATGTCCTTTGGACAGATGAGACAAAACTGGAGCTTTTTGGCAAGTCACATCAGCTCTATGTTCACAGACGAAGAGATGAAGCATCCAAAGAAAAGAACACTGTACCTAATGTGAAACATGGAGGAGGCTCGGTTATGTTATGGGGCTGCTTTGCTGCATCTGGCACAGGGTGTCTTGAATCTGTGCAGGGTACAATGAAATCTGAAGACTATCAAGGCATTCTGGAGCGAAATGTGCTGCCCAGTGTCAGAAAGTTTGGTCTCAGTTGCAGGTCATGGGTCCTCAAACAGGATAATGACCCAAAACACAGCTAAAAACACCCAAGAATGGCTAAGAACTAAACATTGGACTGTTATGAAGTGGCCTTCTATGAGCCCTGATCTAAATCCTATTGAACATCTGTGGAAGGAGCTGAAACATGCAGTCTGGAGAAGGCACCCTTCAAACCTGAGACAGCTGGAGCAGTTTGCTCACGAGGAGTGGGCCAAAATACCTGTCGACAGGTGCAGAAGTCTCATTGAGAGTTACAGAAATCACTTGTTTGCAGTGATTGCCTCAAAAGGTTGTGCAACTAAATATTAAGTTAAGAGTACCATCATTTTTGTCCAGGCCAGTTTCATTAGTTTGTTTCTTTAAAATGATTCTGTTGAACCAAAATTCAAAATAATGTCTCATTTTCATTAGTTAATTTTCAATAAATTTTTATTTATTATTACTTTTCTCAGTTTCAAGTTATTTTGGTGACCTTTGTGGGTTTTTCTTTCTTTAACGGAAGAGTACCAACAATTTTGCCTACGTCTGTATTTAGAGCGAGCAAGCGCGAGCCCGACGCTGACTTTCGTTGATTTCACGGCCACAGGTGTCGCTGTTAAGAAGCATTTCTGAAAGTTACAAATAGTCCCTTTAACAATAGTTATGTTCAGTTATTAACAATAGTAATGTTCAGTTATAACAATTGTAATGTTCAGTTACTAACAATAGTAATGTTTAGTTATCAACAATAGTCATGTTTGATTATTAACAATAGTAATGTTCAGTTATTAACAATAGTAATGTTCAGTTATTAACATTTCTGATGTTTATTATAAACAATAGTAATGTTAAGTTATTAATAGTAATGTTCAGCTATTAACAATAGTAATGTTTAGTTATTAACAATAGTAATGTTCAGTTATTAACAATAGTCATGTTTGATTATTAACAATAGTAATGTTCAGTTATTAACATTTCTGATGTTTGTTATTAACAATAGTAATGTTCAGTTATTAACAATAGTAATGTTCAGTTATTAATAGTAATGTTAAGTTATTAATAATGTTCAGCTATTAACAATAGTAATGTTCAGTTATTAATAGTAATGTTCAGCTATTAACAATAGTAATGTTTAGTTATTAACAATAGTAATGTTCAGTTATTAACAATAGTCATGTTTGATTATTAACAATAGTAATGTTCAGTTATTAACATTTCTGATGTTTGTTATTAACAATAGTAATGTTCAGTTATTAACAATAATAATGTTCAGTTATTAATAGTAATGTTAAGTTATTAATAATGTTCAGCTATTAACAATAGTAATGTTCAGTTATTAATAGTAATGTTAAGTTATTAATAATGTTCAGCTATTAACAATAGTAATGTTCAGTTATTAACAATAGTCATGTTCAATTATTAACAATAGTAATGTTCAGTTATTAACAATAGTAATGTTTAGTTATTAACAATAGTAATGTTCAGTTATTAACAATAGTAATGTTCAGTTATTAACAATAGTCATGTTTGAATATTAACAATAGTAATGTTCAGTTATTAACAATAGTAATGTTCAGTTATTAACAATAGTAATGTTCAGTCACTAACAATAGTAATGTTCAGTTATTAACAATAGTAATGTTTAGTTATTAACAATAGTAATGTTCAGTTATTAACAATAGTAATGTTTAGTTATTAACAATAGTAATGTTCAGTTATCAACAATAGTAATGTTCAGTTATTAACAATAGTAATGTTTAGTTATTAACAATAGTAATGTTCAGTTATTAACAATAGTAATGTTTAGTTATTAACAATAGTAATGTTCAGTTATTAACAATAGTCATGTTTGATTATTAACAATAGTAATGTTCAGTTATTAACAATAGTAATGTTTAGTTATTAACAATAGTAATGTTTAGTTATTAACAATAGTAATGTTTAGTTATTACAAATATTAATGTTCAGTTATTAACAATAGTCATGTTTGATTATTAACAATAGTAATGTTCAGTTATTAACAATAGTAATGTTCAGTTATTAACAATAATAGTTTAATTATTAACAATAGTAATGTTCAGTTATTAACAATAGTAATGTTCAGTTACTAACAATAGTAATGTTCAGTTATTAACAATAGTAATGTTCAGTTATTAACAATAGTCATGTTTGATTATTAACAATAGTCATGTTTGATTATTAACAATAATAATGTTCAGTTATTAAGAATAGTTATGTTCAGTTATTAACAATAGTAATGCTCAGTTACTAACAATAGTAATGTTCAGTTATTAACAATAGTAATGTTCAGTTATTAACAATAGTAATGTTCAGTTACTAACAATAGTAATGTTCAGTTATTAACAATGGTTATGTTCAGTTATTAACAATAGTAATGTTCAGTTATTAACAATAGTAATGCTCAGTTATAACAATAGTAATATTCAGTTACTAACAATAGTAATGTTTAGTAATTAACAATAGTAATGTTTAGTTATCAACAATAGTCATGTTTGATTATTAACAATAGTAATGTTCAGTTATTAATAGTAATGTTCGGTTATTAATAATAATGTTCAGTTATTAATAATAATGTTCAGCTATTAACAATAGTAATGTTCAGTTATTAACATTTCTGATGTTCGTTATTAACAATAGTAATGTTAAGTTATTAATAGTAATGTTCAGTTATTAACATTTCTGATGTTCAGTTATTAACAACAGTAATGTTCAGTTATTAATAGTAATGTTAAGTTATTAATAATGTTCAGCTATTAACAATAGTAATGTTCAGTTATTAACAATAGTAATGTTCAGTTATTAACAATAGTAATGTTTAGTTATTAACAATAGTAATGTTCAGTTATTAACAATAGTCATGTTCAGTTATTAACAATAGTCATGTTTGATTATTAACAATAGTAATGTTCAGTTATTAACAATATCAATGTTCAGTTATTAACAATAGTAATGTTTAGTTATTAACAATAGTAATGTTCAGTTATTAACAATAGTCATGTTTGATTATTAACAATAGTAATGTTCAGTTATTAACAATAGTAATGTTCAGTTATTAACAATAGTAATGTTCAGTTACTAACAATAGTAATGTTCAGTTATTAGCAATAGTAATGTTTAGTTAACAATAGTCATGTTTGATTATTAAAAATAGTAATGTTCAGTTATTAACAATAGTAATGTTCAGTTATTAACAATAATAATGTTCAGTTACTAACAATAGTAATGTTCAGTTACTAACAATAGTAATGTTCAGTTATTAGCAATAGTAATGTTCAGTTAACAATAGTCATGTTTGATTATTAACAATAGTAATGTTCAGTTATTAACAATAGTAATGTTCAGTTATTAACAATAGTCATGTTTGATTATTAACAATAGTAATGTTCAGTTATTAACAATAGTCATGTTTGATTATTAACAATAGTAATGATCAGTTATTAACAATAGTAATGTTCAGTTATTAACAATAGTCATGTTTGAATATTAACAATAGTAATGTTCAGTTATTAACAATAGTAATGTTCAGTTATTAACAATAGTAATGTTCAGTTACTAACAATAGTAATGTTCAGTTATTAACAATAGTCATGTTTGATTATTAACAATAGTAATGTTGTTATTAACAATAGTAATGTTCAGTTATTAACAATAGTCATGTTTGATTATTAACAATAGTAATGTTCAGTTATTAACAATAGTAATGTTCAGTTATTAACAATAGTAATGTTCAGTTACTAACAATAGTAATGTTCAGTTATTAGCAATAGTAATGTTCAGTTAACAATAGTCATGTTTGATTATTAACAATAGTAATGTTCAGTTATTAACAATAATAATGTTCAGTTACTAACAATAGTAATGTTCAGTTATTAACAATAGTAATGTTCAGTTATTAACAATAATAATGTTCAGTTACTAACAATAGTAATGTTCAGTTACTAACAATAGTAATGTTCAGTTATTAGCAATAGTAATGTTCAGTTAACAATAGTCATGTTTGATTATTAACAATAGTAATGTTCAGTTATTAACAATAGTAATGTTCAGTTATTAACAATAGTCATGTTTGATTATTAACAATAGTAATGTTCAGTTATTAACAATAGTCATGTTTGATTATTAACAATAGTAATGATCAGTTATTAACAATAGTAATGTTCAGTTATTAACAATAGTCATGTTTGATTATTAACAATAGTAATTATCAGTTATTAACAATAGTAATGTTCAGTTATTAACAATAGTAATGTTCAGTTACTAACAATAGTAATGTTCAGTTATTAACAATAGTAATGTTTAGTTATTAACAATAGTAATGTTCAGTTATTAACAATAGTAATGTTTAGTTATTAACAATAGTAATGTTCAGTTACTTACAATAGTAATGTTCAGTTATTAACAATAGTAATGTTTAGTTATTAACAATAGTCATGTTTGATTATTAACAATAGTAATGTTGTTATTAACAATAGTAATGTTCAGTTATTAACAATAGTCATGTTTGATTATTAACAATAGTAATGTTCAGTTATTAACAATAGTAATGTTCAGTTATTAACAATAGTAATGTTCAGTTACTAACAATAGTAATGTTCAGTTATTAGCAATAGTAATGTTCAGTTAACAATAGTCATGTTTGATTATTAACAATAGTAATGTTGTTATTAACAATAGTAATGTTCAGTTATTAACAATAATAATGTTCAGTTACTAACAATAGTAATGTTCAGTTACTAACAATAGTAATGTTCAGTTATTAATAGTAATGTTAAGTTATTAATAATGTTCAGCTATTAACAATAGTAATGTTCAGTTATTAACAATAGTCATGTTCAGTTATTAACAATAGTCATGTTTGATTATTAACAATAGTAATGTTCAGTTATTAACAATATCAATGTTCAGTTATTAACAATAGTAATGTTTAGTTATTAACAATAGTAATGTTCAGTTATTAACAATAGTCATGTTTGATTATTAACAATAGTAATGTTCAGTTATTAACAATAGTAATGTTCAGTTATTAACAATAGTAATGTTCAGTTACTAACAATAGTAATGTTCAGTTATTAGCAATAGTAATGTTTAGTTAACAATAGTCATGTTTGATTATTAAAAATAGTAATGTTCAGTTATTAACAATAGTAATGTTCAGTTATTAACAATAATAATGTTCAGTTACTAACAATAGTAATGTTCAGTTACTAACAATAGTAATGTTCAGTTATTAGCAATAGTAATGTTCAGTTAACAATAGTCATGTTTGATTATTAACAATAGTAATGTTCAGTTATTAACAATAGTAATGTTCAGTTATTAACAATAGTCATGTTTGATTATTAACAATAGTAATGTTCAGTTATTAACAATAGTCATGTTTGATTATTAACAATAGTAATGTTCAGTTATTAACAATAGTAATGTTCAGTTACTAACAATAGTAATGTTCAGTTATTAAGAATAGTCATGTTTGATTATTAACAATAGTAATGTTGTTATTAACAATAGTAATGTTCAGTTATTAACAATAGTCATGTTTGATTATTAACAATAGTAATGTTCAGTTATTAACAATAGTAATGTTCAGTTATTAACAATAGTAATGTTCAGTTACTAACAATAGTAATGTTCAGTTATTAGCAATAGTAATGTTCAGTTAACAATAGTCATGTTTGATTATTAACAATAGTAATGTTCAGTTATTAACAATAATAATGTTCAGTTACTAACAATAGTAATGTTCAGTTATTAACAATAGTAATGTTCAGTTATTAACAATAATAATATTCAGTTACTAACAATAGTAATGTTCAGTTACTAACAATAGTAATGTTCAGTTATTAGCAATAGTAATGTTCAGTTAACAATAGTCATGTTTGATTATTAACAATAGTAATGTTCAGTTATTAACAATAGTAATGTTCAGTTATTAACAATAGTCATGTTTGATTATTAACAATAGTAATGTTCAGTTATTAACAATAGTCATGTTTGATTATTAACAATAGTAATGATCAGTTATTAACAATAGTAATGTTCAGTTATTAACAATAGTCATGTTTGATTATTAACAATAGTAATTATCAGTTATTAACAATAGTAATGTTCAGTTATTAACAATAGTAATGTTCAGTTACTAACAATAGTAATGTTCAGTTATTAACAATAGTAATGTTTAGTTATTAACAATAGTAATGTTCAGTTATTAACAATAGTAATGTTTAGTTATTAACAATAGTAATGTTCAGTTACTTACAATAGTAATGTTCAGTTATTAACAATAGTAATGTTTAGTTATTAACAATAGTCATGTTTGATTATTAACAATAGTAATGTTGTTATTAACAATAGTAATGTTCAGTTATTAACAATAGTCATGTTTGATTATTAACAATAGTAATGTTCAGTTATTAACAATAGTAATGTTCAGTTATTAACAATAGTAATGTTCAGTTACTAACAATAGTAATGTTCAGTTATTAGCAATAGTAATGTTCAGTTAACAATAGTCATGTTTGATTATTAACAATAGTAATGTTGTTATTAACAATAGTAATGTTCAGTTATTAACAATAATAATGTTCAGTTACTAACAATAGTAATGTTCAGTTACTAACAATAGTAATGTTCAGTTATTAGCAATAGTAATGTTCAGTTATTAACAATAATAATGTTCAGTTACTAACAATAGTAATGTTCAGTTACTAACAATAGTAATGTTCAGTTATTAGCAATAGTAATGTTCAGTTAACAATAGTAATGTTCAGTTATTAACAATAGTCATGTTTGATTATTAACAATTGTAATGTTCAGTTATTAACAATAGTAATGTTCAGTTATTAACAATAGTCATGTTTGATTATTAACAATA